>PVIA01016893.1:0-17368 GCA_004024845.1 Tonatia bakeri | reverse complement strand
ACTGAGTTGCTCCCAACCCAGTTAAGAACAAAGGACTGGCTGGTCTCCACTGTATTGATCTCACCCCCTCTAATAGGAAAGTTAAGTGTGTGGTGCTTAATTGGGAATACAGTCAGGTTAAAAGCAAGTGAGGACTTGGAATACTACCAAATGGAACTACTTAATATACTCAGGAAGACTTAATGTATGTATTCCAGTAACACCTGGCAATGAGGGTTTCTTGTACAGAGCATTTGTAAGTTGGTTTGTCTGGAGGAAGATTAATTAACTAGCGGATGGTAGTGGGTCAGTGGGTGGATGGAGGGATTCTCCATTCTATGGCTGATGACAGCAGGTTCAGAAATAGAGGCATTCACTAAGAAAACACTGGAAAAAATAAAATATTTTACACTTCAGATATGTTTTTAAAGTTGGAACAAAACTGGCTGAATTGCAAAGAATTAGAAATTTGTAGTTTTATTTTTTTTTTAAATGGTATGTTGGAAAGGGGCACAACTTAGTGGAAAGATTATTTCCACTAAGTGGGTAATTTATGTTAAATTAGGATAGGCCAAGGGATCTAAGAGCAGAACGACTGGAATTAAAAAAGCAGAATATTCATTGGAGATCAGGACTAGAGACCAAAATTTTGGGAACATTCATGTGGATGTGATTATTCAAGCTATGAAAGAATTTCAAAAAGGGCTATAGTAAAATATGACAAAAGAATCAAGAAGGAGAAAATTCAGAAAAGACAGTTGAATTTGTCTAGCAGACAAGACCCTGACACTCAGACTGTTGTTTTATGGAAAACAGCCAAAAAGCATACTAAGGAGTGACAGGTAACATGAAGGGAGGTAGCAAGCATGTCGGAGTCATTTAAGGACTTTGGGTATAAAAGGAAGGGAAGAAGCATAATAGCAGGAAATGTTAGGGGCATTAGGTTAACAAAATAAAGGGGCACTGCTATAATAAAGAAGATGCTAATCTTCCTGAATTCTGAGCTACTCCCTCTTAGTAAATGAGTAGCCTTGGGAGGCTCATTAACTCCTGGAGGGCACGATGGTATTGTTCCCTGCATTGTACTGACAATGCCTGAGTAGGATAGAGGCTATTATTCATAGCTTTAGGAAAAGCACTTCCTGTCACACTGGGGAGACTCCCTAGGAAATAAAGATATCATTGTAAGAAACAGAAGCATATGTATCTGATTTTCTGGAATAATGATGTATTTGAAGAAAACTGCAAATCCTTCATCAAAAAGTTAATCTGCCAATATCAGATTTAAAACCACTAGGCCATTCCTGCCTCATCTTTATGCCTCCATTTCTACATCTGTAAAATAGAGAGCTTGGAGTGGATGATCTATAAGAAAACTTTTATCTTTCAAACTCTATGTTACCTGATCCTTTTCCATCTAAGACACTATTACCTGTAAAGAGCAATACAAAATGCAATGATAAAACTAAGAATGAACAGAGGAAGCTTCTCTTGTTTTTCTCTTCCTCCTTCTTTCCATTTTTCTTTATTTAACTCCTTTTGGTTTAAAAAATGCATCTTAAAAACTTCATGCATTATGGATTTTATGAATACTAAAGAATATGAAAATTTTTTGAAAGCAGTCACTGATTTTTAAAAAAATATGTTTTATGTATTACATAGCCCCTAGGATTTTTGTAAATAGTATTATTATTAGCTACACTATCATAAAGGTAGTAATAAGTCAGAGTAGGTACTTACAGGAGCCAAAAATCTAATGTGGGATGCAAATGGCCATGTTCTTAACAACTTTCATGTAGATGCTGATGTACAGCTTAAAATGTGCATAAGCAGGAATCTGATCCCTCTGTAGCTCATGCCTGGTGGACCTGGACTTTAGGGCAGAGGACAGGAGGCAGCTAACCTTGGCCTGCACCTCCCAGGAGGCCCCATAGCCAGCACACCAGGCGGACAGCTTCAGATGACTCCCAAGTGCCAACTACCTCCACCAGCGACACACTCAAGAGGCAGACTCAGAGGTGGGCGCCTGCACAGCTCATTCTCCACAGTGGTGGGTGTTCAGTGGTCCCAACAAGTCCTTGCAGAAAAACATCCTGGGGCTAAATCCCTCCCATTGATGTAGCAACAGTAATCAAGACGTAATTACAAAAGGAGGGTGTGCACAGCCCATACAGGGGAGGGGGCATACCTCCAGTGCCCAGCTTGGGTGGTTAGGGACTGTGTAACTACACAACTACAGGAAACCTACTCTGTAAGTCCACTCTATTAAGACTGAGAGATGTAGCAGCCCTACTGAATACATAGAAACAAACACAAGGAGGCTGCCAAAATTAGGAGACAAAGAAATATTTCCCAAATGAAAGAACAGAATAAATCTGCAGACCAAGAGCTAAACAAAATGGAAACAAGTAATCTACTAGATGCAGAATTCAAAACAAGAGTTATAAGGATGCTCGATGAATTTAGTGAGAACTTCAACAGGATAGAAAAGGACATGGAAACCATAAAAAATAACTGGTCAGAAATGCAGGATACGCTAACTGAAATGAATAATTTACAGAAAATCAACAGTACTGTAGATGAAGCTGAGACTCAAATCAGCAATTTGGAATGTAAGAAAACAAAAAAACACACAGTCAGAATGACAAAAAGGCAGTGGGGTTGGAAAGGAGGAAAATGAATTTTGATGTGTTTTCTCTAATAGAAGTTATTCCCAGCTTTGGATGATAGGGAGGTTATGCAGCCTAGATTCAGGCCACATGCTATAGCACCCATGATTCAATTTCTTAAAAAATAATCTTCTAAATATTTACTGTAGAAGTAAGGGGACTTAAAGACCACTTTTTAAAAAAAGATTTTATTTATTTATTTTTAGAGAGGGAAGGGAGGGAGAGAGAGAGAGAGAGAGAAACATCAATGTGCAGTTGCTGGGGGCCGTGGCCTGCAATCCAGGCATGTGCCCTGACTGGGAATCAAACCTGCGATGCTTTGGTTCGTAGCCCGAGCTCAATCCACTGAGCTACACCAGCCAGGGTAAAGACTACTTTCTATACTAGAATCTATCTGATGATCTCAAGTAATTAACTCATTCAGCAAGCTTTAGTAAAACTGCATCCCTAATTTTTTTTTCTGATAATCACTGTAGAAGCCCTCTCTATACCAACTGAATATATGAAATCAGCCTGTGGGCTTGATTTCTTTAATTTCAGTCTCACCACAGTTTACCGGTTCCTCCAAAGCAGAAATGATATTTGAGGATCCACACCCATTTGCCGTACTCTATCCGTCTCAGTAGAACATCCAAAATATAATTTAGTTCCATTCTAGGGTCCTTGATAAGGATGCATCTTACACTTATCGTAGCAACCCTGTTGTGTCTCCCACACTATAACCCATATCTAGATTGTGGAACACAAAATAAATTGATATTTTTAAAAAATATCTGAATTACAATTGCTTAAACATCTCTTGGTTGAAGGTAGGAAATTAGCCCCCAAACCTGATATCACACTCTCAGGTATTCCTCCAACTCTTAAGGATGCATTTGTATGTATTCAAACAAACAAACCAGATCCACCATCACCTTCTACCACCCTAGCCCCTTTGACAATGAAATTGTGCTTCAGTGCCACTATCCTCTTGACTTTCTGTCAAGATGGCCAGACAGGCCCTGTTGGGATTTGCTCTTCCTGAGACTAGACTGTAATGTTGAACAAGGATCCACGATGATGGGAAAGAAAATGTATGATTTACAACTGTTGCTTTTAAACATAGTCATATCTGTCAGGTACAGACTCTCCCACGGACACGGCTTACGTGGGCTTCTTGAAAGGCCTCAGATGAGTGTCACTAGTGATGGGCAAATCCCAACTGACAGACATTGAGAATAAAAACCAGACAAGAGAGTGTGAATTTCTCTTTCGAGAGCTCTAGCTTCACCCTATGACTTGCAGAGCATCAAGGGGGGTTGTATTTCTCTGCTGTGTCTTCCAGTGTATCTCACCCTGACCGTTTTCTTACTAACTTCAGAAATGTTGTCAGTGACAGCCCAGACTGAGACTGACAATGAGGGAAGAGTCTCTCAAACTGAAAGGGAATTGAGGGGGAGGGATTTTTCCCCACTTGGCCCCTGAGATTGTAGCCTAAGAGAGCTGTATCATTATCATAAACTTATTTAGTTTTTGTTTTGTTTTGTTTTGTTTTGTTTGTGTGGAGGAGTGGTAGTATACTAGCTTTCTACAGCTGCTATATCAAATTACCACAACTTTAGTGTCTTAAACTATACAAATTTTTATAGTTCCATGGGTTAGAAGTTCAATGTGAGTCTCACCAGGCTAAAAATCAAGGTGTCAGCAGGGATGCACTCCTTTCCAGGGGTTCCAGGGAGGAGTCTATTTCCAGCTTTTGGAGGCTGCTCACGTTGTTTGATTCATAACCCACTTCTCCCACCATTACAGCCAGCAGTGGTGGGTCACGTCCTTAAGTTGAGTCTTTGTGGCCATTATTCCATCATCATGCCTCTCTTTCTGACTCCAGCCACGGAAGTTTATGTGCTGAGGACTGGAATTAGATGAGGCCAGCCCAAAGAATACAAAATAATCTTCCTATCTCAGATTCAGGTGATAAACAACCTTAATTCCCTCTGCTGTGTAACTTATATATTCACAGTTCCAGGAATCGGAGCGTGGGTATTTGTGAGAGACCATTGTTTTATCTATAATGACTGGTTAAAAACAAGGAGCTAAGTCCTGACTGCTGTGGCTCGGTTGGCTGGTTGTGTCCTGAAAAGCAGAAGGCCCCTGGACAGGGTGTGTACGAGAGGTCACTGGCTGATGTTTCTCTCCCTTTCTTTCTCTCTCCCTTCCCCTCTCTCTAAAAATTAATATATAAAATCTTAAAAAAAACCCAACAAAGAGCTAAGAATCTAAGGATCAAGAAGACATAGGCATTATAGAGGGGAAAAAAAAAACAAAAAAAACTGGACCAGGAAAAAAAAGTAACAGATTCTTAAGATCCTTACTCAAAAAAAAAAAAAAAAAAAAGCTGATACAAAGTTAAAAAGAAGAGGGCAAAAAAAGTTTTTCCCCAATGAGAGCATGTTTATTTTTTTTAATTTTTCAGTATTTTATTTAAATAGAATTCAAGGAGAAATAATGTATCTTAATTGTCCACAGTTTCTGGTGCTCCTGTGTGTTTCATGGGACACTCCAGACTAGCTTGCTCCTGTTTTGATACTCAGTCTGCCAAAGAGATGCTGTAGTGGGACAGCCAAGGGTGGTCTCGGCAAATAGTGGGCTAGGTTATCAGCATTACATTTTCTCAAATGGGCCAATATTATGCATTGTAGAATGTTTTCCAAAAATCACCTCAACCATTGAGGCTGAAGATCTTTCTACTCCCTGTACATTTATGGGTGTGAAGTGTACAGCTTAAGCTGTGGGGATTTGTGTGTGATGGACCAATGCCACAGGCACCAGGCATGGCTTTGTGGGGGCTGGTAGCTTCAAAACATGATGGCAGTTATGTCTGAGTAACTGGGTGGCCGTGGTATCCCTCTAGTGGAGTACTAGCGTTGTGACAGCCGATGCTGTACCTCAGGCGTGGGCCTTGGCGGAGTGGCCAGGGACTGAGTCCTCTGTTCTGACTGTTATCTTAGGTGCTGGCCTGAACGCTCATTCAGGATTGCCATAAAGGGGATTCTACTGCATGATGCTTGACAGACCTAAACTCAAAATGTCTCAGCAGGTGACTGTGTGGGTCCAGATGAATCAGAACTAAAGCAAGCCCTGTAACTGAAGATTTCTGGGGGCCACTGGATATTCTGCAGTTAGTGGCTTGAATAAAAGGAGGGCTTCTATGTCCAGGAAAAGAACCAGGGCCAATAGAGCAGGGAAACAGCTCACTAGCACAGAAATATTTATACTTTCACAACTGATATATCACAACTGGCATATCATCTAAATAGCAGTCCTGAATTTGGTTCAGCCAAAGCTGTGGGGAGTTTTGTTTTCTTTCCATTCTCAAAAACTGAAAGGTACTCTCATAATCAATCCTTTCCCCACCTGGGCAAATAGGTACTTCCCGTTGTCCTATTCTTCTAAAGCATGCCACCTTTAGTGATTCTAAAAGAATTTGCTATTCTTATTGCAGGCAGAATTAACCTTTTCTCACTAAAGAGAAAACAATATATATATATATATATATATATATATATATATGCATTTAATTTTTGGTAAGCTATGGCTTTGGTATATATTTTTCTATATTATGTTCATCAAAATATTTCATGAGATGTCTATTGGATGCAAAATGTATTTTCCCGTTGATTCCAAACTCTTAAGACCTTCCCAAGACTGGAGCTGAGTGAAAGGGATAGCGTGGGATGATATCAACATCTGGTTTTCCAAACTTCCGTTTTAATTGCTGTGACCGTCACTAACAGATTTACTTATGCTACATTGACTGATATTCCTAAAGCTATTCCTCCAAAGTAATAGTTTGCAATTAAATTTGATTTTCCTATTTAAGAAATCTTATGACAGCAAATTTATACTAATATTCATAGCTATTTCCATATCTGCCAGCTGATGAAATAGAACATTGTGAAAATCAGTGACAAATTCCTAGAAGATATTAAGAACTACTTAGAGAAAAGACTGAGGGAGAGAAGAGCTGGAGAAAAGGCTAAGAGGTGCACTTACGGTGGCTTTTCCTGTTAGTCCTCTGAACTCAGTATTCATTCAATGATAGATTTTTACTGGAGCGACTAAGGCAGGTATCACAGCCCATGCTGAAAATACAAATAGGGCAGGCAAAGATTAATATAAAGATATGAGGTTTCTTGATGAACAGTTATTGATATAAGTGATAATAAAAATGGTAGGAAAGGTTTAGCAGAGGAAATGACTAGGCAAGGTTTTGTGGGTTGAAGTATATAATATTTGTACTATGTTACACCCACATCCTCTTTCTAATGATATATAATCTTATGCCACGGTTAGTCTATCAATCATTAAGATTGAAATGTCTAGACTAGACCGACATTCTCAAGGTTCTTGGCAGAATGAGTCAGTTGGGTATGAAACCACATACCCCCAAAACAATCACACTTTGGAGCCCAAGGTGATGTCTGGTATTTCTCGACATTTAAAATTTCAGAAGTGAGTAACCACAGAAGTTGCTCTACATAGAAATTGATGAAAACCATCAAGGAAGGTGCAGAGAAATTAAAATGAGCTTGTGTCTACACCTTCTAGTTCAAATGTCCTTTCCCACTGGTATGACTGGTAGCTGTAGTCAAAACAGTGTCTATCACTTTTTAAATGATTAAGTCTCACAGTTGAATTTTTGGTCCACTTACTCTGAAGTCTGCAGTGTTTAACCTCAAGTTTACATTTTCCCTTTGCCAAAAATGCAGCGATACTTTGTGCTCAAAAACAACCGGAGTGGAAATACCAACTACTAAGGGAGTTCAGAAAAAATGAAACATACATTACTATACACATTTATAAAATTTGTCTCATCATCAAAAAACTCAATAGGTGAATATAATCAAACACCATTGGGAAAATAAACGGCATCTTCTTTAGGTTTGCAGATCACACAAGCTGTGCTCTAAAAGGAGGTAGGACATGGATCATAAATGGTAGAACCAGCATCTTGGAAGGCAAATATTTGAATTAAAATTACATTTGTGAACTGAAGTGCCCTAAAGAAAATAAAGAAACACAGTGGAGCTCAAAGAGGCATTTAAATGCTGGTACATTTGGTTCAAAAGTTTCACAACCTCCATTAGATTTTATCTTTAAAATGCAGAAATGAATATGAACAATGTAGTAAGTAAAAGAAAACATTGTGTTTTTAGAGCATCAGAAAACTAAGAAATGTCAATAACATTAGTTACCCAGAACAAAATATATGTAAACATGGAAAAAATAATGAAAAGAATAGGTATTTTAGGGCAATGAAAATATTATAATGATGATATATGTCATTATATATTTGTCTAAATCCATAGAATGTACAATACCAAGAGTGAGTTCTAAAGTCAACTCTGACTTTGGGTGATTATGATGTGTAGGCTTATTCTTGGTAAAAAATGTACCATGCTGGAGACTGAGGTTGAGAATGCATGACTAGGCATGCATGGGGGCAGGGGGCTATATGGGAAATCTCTGTACCTCCTTTTAATCCTTTTATTATAAACCTAAAACTGCTCTAAAAATATAATGTCTTAAAAAAGAAAGAAAGGTCATTAGAAGTTCAGAAATCAAGCAAACTTCCGTTTTCTCCTACGGAAAATGTTATAAAGCACAGTAGCATATAATCTAGACTTCTGTTTTACTGTTAGAGAAAGAATAGCATATGAGACTAAATATAATGGATATAATATTTTGAGAAATGTAATGTACTCATGTTTTTGCATTTTCTTGTGAATAGTTGTTTCCTTAGACACACTTGCGAATTTAGGGAAAATTAGGAGATGTAGCAGAAAGACAATACACAGACAGACATTGGCTTAAAAGCCAGATTTTGAAAGGATTTCCTAAATTCATTTATTTATCCCTTAAAAACTTTTAGAGACTGGCCTAGCAAGATTAATCACAGTTTTAAAAAAAGTTCCTAGTCAGAAAAAGGAAGAAGAACAATCTTACCCTTTTTGCTCCAAGACTTGAAGGGAAGAGAAAGAGAAGGTAGGTAGAGGAAGCCAGAGACAAACTCATGGCTACAGCTCCCCTTTCCAGAGGAAGTCCTACTGGGAAACTGTGTGACATGAGGTGCGATGCTCTCAAAAATTCTCCTATCAGTCTGGGCCCGACATAGCAGATACATTTGGTGGTGAAGAGTAATTAGGCAGAGAGAAGACCTGAGTTTGTCTTTCTTCTGTATCTGCTTCCTGTGTGTCACCAACAGGACCTACAAGTGTCAGTCTTTCCTAAGGAGAACTTGTGGAAGAAAGTTGAGAGTTAGTTAGGCTGGGGGCTGCTCCACGGAGCTCAGAAGTCAAGGCTCAGTAACTGGGCAGTCAAGGGCTGACGCTAGTGGGGCTGAGTCAGCAGGAAGATGACTGTGACCTGACCTAGTCCAGGGTGTTCAGACCCTGAGCTCAGCTCACGCTTCCACAGTAGATGCCTGAACACTGCTCAGATGCTCTGGAGGTCCTTCCATTGGCCCAGGTAGTGGGCCAGGCCAGCCACTCACGACAGACGCCAGAGGGTTTCCAGAGGCAACCCCTTCCCACAGGCCCTATGATGTCAAAGCAACCACACACTCTATAACTGCAAAAACCATTTCTGAAAAGGCTGAAGAAGAGAGCCTCTAAGATATTATTCATTTTTACCAGAGATTAATATGGTGTATTTAGTTCCATATGAGATAAAAATTTAAGCTCTTTTTTTCTCTTACATTATAGGTGCATATCACCAAGATGATCTGATTGTTACAGAGCAGTGAAGAGGCTGCATTTTCTTTCCAAATCTGAGTGAAGATGTGAGTAAACTTGCAGTTCCATTACATGTATCTTGTCATTATTTACTTCTGTGGAGCTTTCTAATCTGTTCCTAGAGATGCAGCTTTTCTTTGTCTATTTCCCAAACAAGAATCTCCCCCCTTGTCTCCCATGACACCTTCATCTTCTTCTCTCTGTCCAGGATGTCTTGTCTCTCACGTCTTTATCTGCAGGTATTTAAATGGTGCCACTTCTCACAGCTCAGTTTTTGGTACTCCATACTGATTCATTCTGTTTGATGTTTTGTTTCATTGGGAATAATTTGATATACAAAATGGAGGAAGCTATTTTATGAATAATTGTGTTATGACCAATGTATTCTGTTGCTTATAACTGCATTGGATAACTGTTTCACTGTTGTCCTTATGTGAGTTTGTGTCTTTATGGCTGACTCATGTGGACCATATCTAAGCCTCTGAAGAACAGTGACTGCCATCAACAGGATATTGCCCAGTGCTTTGTATTTGTGGGAAAATTGAATTGCTTTGTTTATAATGGGTAGACCAAGAATACATACAAGAGAAATTGAGGAAATATTTTTGCTTTAAAATAAAAAAATAAACAAATGGCTAGCAGCTAATTTCATGGTAAAACAATAAGAAATACTGTTTCTTAAAAAAAAAGACAGTGAACAAATAAAGAAATGTCTTTTCAACTAACTGAGTCCAATATTAAGTTTCTATGTCCACTTTCTTTCTTCTAAATGAATGGAACATTTGAGAAATAATTATAATGAAACAACGGTTTGCAAAGCCCAGTTGAATGAGAAAAATCCATTTTAATAACTACAAATCAAGTCATTTTAATGTAAGCAGCATTGATTTGGAATGACTGATAATATAAAGAGGAGGAAAGCATGAATTTGTCCTCAAAGAGTGTTCAATTTAGCAGACCTAAGGTTAGCCAGAGGTACAAGCAACGGGGAACTTACTTTTGGGCAACTGGGGAGGCCTCTATAAGAAAATGGCCAGTGAGGTGGACTGTGCCGATGGACAGACTTTGGGAAATATCCCGAGCAGAGAGAACCATATGTGCAAAGGCATTTCCACAAAGCTTACTTCCCGCCTCTATGCTTTTATGAACAGTAATTAACTGTAATATTAAATCAGTCTTTTTAACTGTAATACAAAAGTACCAACATTGTTTAGCAACACATGAGATGTTTGAAGTAAAAATACAAAAGTAGGGAAAGTTAAAGAGAATTTCCATCATTGTAGCATTTTTCTTCACTGAGGTAAAATTAAGAATTAACCACTTTGAAGTGTACCTTTCAGTGGCACTTAGCGCATTCTCTATGCCATGCAGCCATCGTCTCTCTTCCCTCATGCCAAAACCATCCTAGCATTGTAAAAGATTGAAGTTATCTAAAAGATTATATATATACATAATTCAAACTCTTTCTTATTCTGTCTCTCCAGCTAGAGGAAGTATAACTTTCGTCAGAAACTCAATTAGTCTGTATTTTTAGGACTTCACACTTTCATGTAGTTTCACACAATTTAACAACTCAAATTTTAGTTTTTTGTAATGTTTTTAGATGGTATGTCCCTATAGCTTATTTTACAAAGTATATATTGAAACGCTATCCATCATATCTATATATTAATGAAATATTATTCAGCCTTAAAAAAGAAGAAAATTCTGCATGCTAAAACACAGATGACACTTGAGAAAATTATGTCAATCACAAGAGTACAAATATTATCTGATTTCACTTATATGGAGTACCTAGAGTAGTCACATTCATAGAAACAGGACGTAAAATGGTGCTGGGTGGGGATGGCAGGAGGGGGAAGGGAAGTTTTTGTTTAATGGGTACAGAGCTTCAGCCTGGAGACATGAGAAAGGTCTGCAGATATGTGACGGTGATAGGTGTACAATAATATGAATGTATTTGATGCCACTATTTCATACCCTTAAAAATGATTGAAATAGCAAATTTTATGTTATGTATATTTTAGCACAACTAAAAAAAAATTAAAAGAGACTTATGCAGATGATCAGAGATAATTACCCCACTAAGATGCATTGAATAAACATTCCCATTTCCATGAGAAAACATTAAATTAAATGTCATTTTTGTGCTATAGATATATTGTCTTCATGGTCAGATTTACAGCTCCAGGTCATTCCAAGAACAGAAAAATGCATGAAATTAACTTATTCAGCAGGAACACAGTACTTGTGTGATAAAGGTCAGCTCGCACGGAGAAAAGCCAGCTTCTGTGAAAAGGGTTGAGCTTCTCATTTACTGGGTCCCGCTGCTTTAAAACTTCCCTCAAAGTAAAAGACATCAGCACATGCTAACCCACTGAATCTTTGCCAATGTGAAAATACCTGAATGATAGTTTTTAAGAAAGAACATATTCTATAAAGCCTTCTAACTATAGAAAATTATTCTGAATGTGTACCACTCCTGAGAAGGGAAAAAACAAAAGGACTATTTCTTCTTTTAAAACCAAAGGCAAAAACAAACATTTATGTTGCAGACGCATCACATTCTATGTATTGATTTATAATCCTGTCGAGTTATAGTTACCAAAATGCAATCACTTTAAAGAGAACCATGCCAATTGTCGACGGATGACCGATGATTGTTGGGGCCAGTTTAATGCCAACAAGAATCCCCAATGTGGGATGCGATGATGAAGGAAACTGAATTAGTGCAAAACAGCTCAATTGTGATCCAGCAGGCCTGGAAAAGCAGCGAGGCTGCGAAGCAGCCCCAGGGCCCGGCACCACTGGGGACAGGCCGCTCTCTGCCTAGACAGCTGCGCCCTGTGCTGGGCTGTCCTGTCCCCACTCAACCCTTCTCAGACAGGACTTGTTTGATGTTTCAGCTCAGCCGGGGCAGTTCCGTTCAGGGCAGGCAGTTCAGGGCGGGCCTCTCCCTGAAGTGTGGTTTGGATGAGAGGCCCCTGTACAGAAATGGCTGCTAGGCTCTACTTTCTGCTTTGTTTTCTTTTGTTTTGTCTTGTTTTAGCTTAGTGAGCCACCAGGAGCCTTTCTCAGTAGGTGTCTTCTTTTTGGGGTTCACACTATATGTTTGGGTATTTGAAAATGAAGTGGGGTATCTGGAGAAATAACTTACTTAGAAGACATCTATCAGTAATTCAAGAACAGAGGACATATAAGATAAAGTGCTATAAAATTATAGTTGTTTAAATATTATGCCTATATATAAACTGTTCAAAGGCAAAATTATTTTTGTCAGTACTTCTTATTTATAACATAAATATTATCAAATAATGTGGCATATTACAGATGCCCCAATTACCTGAGTCATCAGTGTTTTTTAAATGGGTATTAAATTTAAAGTTAACATTTAAAGTCTTTTTAGAACTTTTGAGAAAGATAGTATCTTCAGTGTAAGTCCAACTGAAAATTGTCTCAAAAAAAAGGAAATATAAGAATAGATGAAAGTATTTTTTTGTTGGTGGTGCTGGTGAAAATTGGGGAAGAAATAATGCCTTGTGTCAATTCATCAGAAGCTCTGATGTCCATGAATTTTACCTTGCGGTTTCTGTTTATTGGGCTTCCCAGAGTTACCACATCTGGATGCTGTTCTCCATTGGCAAAGGGGACCCCAGAGGCATATTTCCAAGCTGTCCCTTTGCCTTTCCAAATGAGGCTTTTGCCAGAATTTCCCCTTTTCCAGTAGGGTTGTACACTTTCTTAGGAAGAAATTGTGTATTGGTCTTTTATGCCTTCCTTTTGTCTGACTCCTACATTATTTTTAGAAGCTTCATTAAAGGAAACCTGAGTAATTTACCAGACAGAAGGTGTTACTGCTTGATCATGGGGTAAGAATGAGGAATATCATGGCCTCCTTACCTTTGACTGTCTCTAAGGGAATAAGATGAGGGTTCTGTATTCTTTCAAAGAAGAAAATCATCTTCCATCCTGCATTTTGCCCTTGAACTTGGGTTGTGTCTTTCTTTCTCTACACAGTCAGGCTAACTGAAGACTGCCTCTGGTTGGTCACTGACTGGTCACACCATGCTGCTGAAGTGCATGTCACCCATGGTCGATTAATCCGGAGTCTTTGGGATGCTTCTCCCACCTGACAGCTCTGCCCCATCGGATGATGCTGTGGGCAAATCTCCGCTCCTTGAACTCTATCCTCCCTCCCTCGGCTTCTTTGATGCCATGCCCTGTTCTTGTCCTCTATTTTCCCTTCTGTTCATGGGCTTCCCTTCTATCCATCCTAAAAGGTTTCTTTCCTCGTGCATCTTTACTCTTCCACATAGTGGGTTTTCTCTTCCCACTCACACAGCTTCTGACACAAGTCTGCATCCATAGCACCCGTTTCTCTCCTGCTCCACCACATCCACAGGGTCAAGGGCTTCCTGGGATTTACCACTTGAAAGTCCCACAAGCACCCCTCACTCAAACTCTTAAGTCTAAACTCCTTTTTGTCACATCTTATTTCCTACTTTAGACTCTAACTCAGGAATTAGGAGTTACTAGAAATGAACTAGAAATGAGAAAATAATGGAAATTACTTATACCTGATAAAATACAAAAATTTCTTTCATGAGCACAGACTGTAACTAACAAGCCAAAATGTCCTTGATAAATTCTTAAGTCTCAGCTATCAATTTCATACATAGATAAATCAGGACCTTGAAATTTCATTTGACATGTTCCTGGCAAACTCCAGATTAAGATAACTGACTTAGGTTTTTCTAAGCACTATGCATTTTGCATTTCAATAAGGCCATGATAGGAAATAATTCAATAAATATGGTCTCTGCCTGAGACTTGTCTATCTGTGTGCTGGCTGTGCACTGAAGTCATGGCTGGGTGCTGACACTAAGCCATTGATAGAGATATAAATCAATCCCAGGAAAAGGTTTTTATAATTAAATTTTAAGTAGCAAAGCTTTCTGTTTGGAAAGCATTTTGCTTAACAGAAAAAGCACCAAATTTAGTCAGGAGAAATGATGATTATTGACTATGCTAACAGTGTCAAACACTTATCACAGTTACTTGATGCTTCGTACGCCATTTTTCTCCATACATTAGGCAATGTTGACCGGGAAGTGAACAGCACGCTGGTTGATGTTTTGACCTGGGGAGAGTATTACTTAATTCTGTAAAGTACCAAGGAAAAGTTTTAAACCAGAGTTGACCTTTGGCCTGTGAAGCTGAAATGAATTGTTCAGAACCTTTATTCTAAATGTCTCATTACCCAGCCTGAGCTGGCACTAGAAAGGTAAGGTTAGATTCATAAACAACTCAAGGCAGATCGCTAGCAATTAATATTAAGATCTCACATCATTCTATTTTCCTTTTAGTTTGCCTTTGTGTTTTGAAAGCTGTCTTTATGCTCCGAGTGTAATGTGGTCTGGTTGTGAACAATGGAATGCTCAGCATGGAATGTTGAAAATACTCTCACCAAACAAGTGCAGCAGCTTTGTGCAGAATTAGCCAAAGGGCACCAACGCTGTAAACGAGAAAATGAACCACTCATTTGCTGTCATCGAACATGAGGAAATGGCTTAGGCGACAGCTGAAGAGTCCTTCTGAACCTGAGAATTTCCATTGATTTGTCAGTGAGGGGATCTTGTTTGTCCTTGCCAGTTCTAAAGCATGGTTTATCCTCCAATAATTCTAGTAATTTAGGTGAAAGGAAAAAGCATCGATCTCATTTTTTCTAAGTATCTCTCCTTATGTTATTACATTTTATATCACATCCAAGATTTAGCCTGGGTTTTTATATAGATCTTGAGATGGGGTGCATTTTTCTTTTTATAATAGTGTCTCTTTAAACCTAAAACTGCAAATAAGACAAAAACAAAATCTAAAGCTAGAGTTGTTTTAAAAAATTATATATCTTTGTTATCATAAGAAATTAAGCGAGGAATATTAGCATGGTCTCCACATTCTGATCTTGAATGCATTCTCACCAGCAACGTATGGGCTATTCCCTATCCTCACCATATTTCATTCTGTCAGTAATGGTTCTTTCAGCCACTTTAACATGTGTGCAGTGGTAACTCATCGTGGTTTTAATTTGCATTCTCCAGTGGCTAATGTTGTTGAACATCTTTTCATCTGTTTCTTTTTCTTCTGAATATCCTCTTTGCTGAAATGTCTGGTTGTGTTTTCACTGGGTTGTTTTCTTACTGCAGTTTTTATTTTCCTCACCCGAGAACATCTTCATTTGCTTTTTTGATAGAGTGAGAGAGAGAGAGATAGAAAGGGAGAAATGCAAGAGAAGCATCAATTGATTGCCTTCGTTCGCACTCAAACAGAGGATCTATGCCAGGACTGGGGATAGTACGCATCCAGACTGGGGATGAACCTACAACCTAGGTATGTGCCCTGACCAAGAATTGAACCCGTAACCTTTAGGTTACAGGATGATGCCCCAACCACTGAGGCATAGCAGCCAGGACTACTGAAGGATTTTAAGAATTCTTTTTTCATTCCAGCACAACTTCCTTGTCAAATATTTGATTTCCAACTATTTTCCCTCAGTTGGTAGCTTGTCTTTTTATTCTATTTGATCATTGATTTTTGACAAAGATTCAAAGTCAATGTAGTGGAGAAAGGATAATCTTTTCTATAAACAATCCTGGAATAAATGAACATCCATATGCAAAAAAGTGAACTCTGATTCATGGCTCACTCCATATGCAGAAACTTAACTCAAAATATATCATAGACCTAAATGCTAAATTGAAAACTATAAAATGTCTTAAAGACAATATTGGAAAAAATGTGTGTGATCCTGCAGTGGCCAAGGATTTCTTAAACGAGACACTAAAAGCATATTCCATCAAAGAAAATAATTGAAACTGGACTTTATCAAAATTTTAACAGTGTGCTCTTCTACAGACAGACACTATTTTGAGAAATGAAAACACAAGAAGCTGAGAAGGAGAAGAGGAACCAGCAAAGGAGTCTACAGACCAGTGGCTCAGGCAACAGCAGGACCCTGGAGAGTGGGGTGTCCTCGAAGTCAAGTCAAGAAACGTCAAGGAGGAAGAAGTCACCATTGGGTCAAAGCTGCTGATGGGGAGCGATTATTTAATTTTGGGTTAAAGAGTAAACAAAACAGTGCCCTGGCTGGCGTAGCTCAGTGGACTGAGCTCGGGCTGCAAACCAAAGCATCACAGGTTAGATTCCCAGTCAGGGCACATGCCTGGGTTGCAGGCCATGTCCCCCAGCAACTGCACATTGATGTTTCTCTCTCTCTCTCTTTCTCCCTCCCTTCCCTCTCTAAAAAATAAATAAATAAATAAATAAATATCTTTAAAAAAAGAGTAAACAAAACAAATGTCCCCCAACTGTATCAGTTCTGGTCACAGTTGTCTTCCCAGTTACGAGTCAGCCATCCCACCAAGGTAGGAGTTACCATAGGAGCATTGTCCCACTATCTGGCAAGATGGACTTAAACCTGGTGCCACAGGATTCATGTCTGGTCCACAAGGGTTGGAATTTAGGGTTATGTGCACTTACACACTTCACTGTTACATCTGCATTCATTCATTTACTCCTTCAATATTTGTTGAAACCCTTCTCTGTGCTCAACATTGAGCACGTGCTGAAACTGGGTGTACACTAGGGATTTAAAACAGGTCTAGTACCTGATAACATGGACTTATAGAATGGGGAAGAGACAAGCATTAATCAAATAGAGTGAAACTATGATGTTCCCCTCTGCTACATAATAACAATAATTTAGTATTGTTCTAGTATTATGAGGTAATATCAGTAAGAGTACTATGAGGACTATATTTGGACTTACTCTGTTGCCATCAAGGACGTGTTAATATTAGGATCTTAGACTGTGAATGTGACCGTGGCTGTGGATAGATCCTGGGTGTTTTAACTCATCTCTCTGTTTCTAACTGAGATTTCTTTATCCGT
>PVIA01016892.1:0-17376 GCA_004024845.1 Tonatia bakeri | reverse complement strand
TATAACTCTGAAATATTGTCTAACGTATAATTGAATAGAAAGTACAAAATGAAAACAATACCAACACTAACATGACATCTTCTTGCCCATTTTTCTACTTGTCCACCAGGGTGTGGCAGAATTACCCTACAGGCTGGATACTTTCTGGTGCACGGCTGACCCCAACAAGGCAGCACTCACAGCCCAGCAGAGCCCAGCCTCAAAATTATCAATCATTACACTTTCTTCCTAACTCTTCAAGTTCCTCATCCAGGGGAGCAGACTGTACATTCCTCCATTTAGCCAAACATCAGCCCACCAAAGGTCAGACCTCTGCAGGCAGATGTTTTTTTAACAGCCTCTGTTCTTCAATTATTCTTCTGTTCCATAAATTCTTGAGGTGTCATCAAAGAGGTCACTTTGTCAAAAGTTTTCTCTATGATCCCCAGACCAGCTAAGATTCAAGTACATGCTGTGTGTGCACCCGGGATTTCTTTCATGCTCCTTCACTGAATTATAACTAATCCCTAGAACCATGATTTATCTGAGACCCTGTCTCTGTTACAAGACAAACTTGATAAGCACAAGGCCCACACACGTTTTATTCTCCTTGGAGTTTCCAGGGCCCAGCCAAGAGCCTGACAAGTTATGGAAGCTCTGTGAATGCTTATTAAATTGATAAGGGGAAGCACACATCACTCTTGCAGTCAAATTATGTTTCCATAGACACAAAGGCATTGATGTCAGTACAACCGGAATACATTGCCTGCTTGGGGACATCCTAGGTTCAGGTTTTTACTTCTCATACAGTCAAAGGAAGGGCAGGATCTTCCTAACAGTGAGGGTTAGTCTCCGTTTTATTCCCCTTAAAATCACAGTCCTCCACAGACCCACCTTGCAAGTTATGTCTCATCACCCAGGACCTGTGTTCTTCCTGTTCTCACAGATACCTGATCTGACAGAAACTCTGGATCCTCAGTCTTTGGTAGAGTTACTACGAGGGGAGGAAAGAGTACACCTTGACCTTATAGGAGTCAGGGATGACTTTTCATTCTTTTACATAACATCCTTTATGTTATCTGGTCCCCCGTACACCTTCTCTGTGTCTTGTAAATGTGAATATTCCTGTAACCACCAATGTAAAAAATACATGTTTCTCTATTTTGCCCTTTCCCCCCAATTCTAGAGATTTTCATGCTATGTTTTCTCTCACCTACTAAGGGAGTTTATGCAACTTTTTTTCAACTTCTACTTTGATTATAATGAATAAAATATGCAGCAAAACTACCTTTCTTCACAGTATTTGAAATCTACATGCCCAGTTTATGTGAAAATTATGGCTCAGGTAATCTCATTAACCTGCTCTAAAAGTGTGAACATTTTTTTTTTATTTTGACAGGGCCTGGAAGCACCTCCTCCTTCGGGGGTTTCTGTGCTGCTCTCCACCCTATGCCTGCCATCACCCATGGGCAAATCTGGTGACCACAAGAAATCCACCCAGACAGAACTCAGACTTTGTCCCAAGAGCCAGACAGCACAAGGACAGGTCCAACAAACACATGTGGAGAGGGTGGTCTACATTAAGCTGATCCCTGAGAACCAGGAAGCCCACAGGCACCTGAACTTTCACCAAGGGCCTTTCTTCCTGGGATACTCAGGACATCTCCCACTTCACCCCCAAATGTTCACATCTTATGGAGAGTTTGTGTTTGAAGTCTGTGTCCCTGGAAGCAAAAACTAGTCTAGTGACAACCTGAGAAAGAAGAAGGGTCCACACTGAAATTTTCACAAGGCTGATCCTTTTCACTGCCAGATGCGTTTCTGTGGCATTCCCTCTGGGAGGGAACAGAGCATTTGAGAACATGGGGAGGACCAGGTGCTCAGCTGGGTTTCCGTGTCACAAACAGAAATATTATAGATATTTTCAGGACACCAGAGGCTCTCTGTGTGGTGCTGACAGGGCAAAGACCAAGACACAGCTGGCCCAATGCTGGCACAAGTGGGTCACTCTTTCAGAGATATATGTGCCCCAAAAGCCTTGCTAATGCATGTACACTACAGCTTAGTAGGATCACCCTCTCCTGAGAGCTTGTCAGATGCAGAGTCTCGGATCCACTGTAGCCCAGTCAGTATTAGCAGTTTAATGGGTTCTGAAGACATCCCCTCTGCATAGGAGAGTAATAGAAGGGATTCTACCCTCCCATGATGGGTACTCATTTTGTTTGGGCAATAAAATTAGCTGGACAGCTGCTGAAACTGCATTTTTAAGGTGTCACCTGGGCCTCGCAATATTTACAATGTCTCACAGGTAATCCAGTGCCCAGCAGGGGTGATATTCCTGCTTTAGGTCTTTCTGACTTAGCTCAAGAACACCTGCTCTGAAGGGAAAATTCAAGTGTGAAAGAGAGAGGCTGTGGGAAAGGCTACTGGGCACCTGACAGGAAGCTGTGTGAAAACCTTGAAAGCCAGACACCTCAAGTTTATGCTTTTCCTAACACAGCATGAGGGTGTGTGTGTGGGTGTGTGTGTTTATATGCATGTGTGCCTGTGGGTGCCTGTGTGGTTTTGAGAAGCCTCAGGAGTTCTCCTGAGACAAAATGTAGGGATCAGCACTGGTCAGAAGGGACAAGGGTGGAAAAAACTGAAGGCGGGGCATTGGAGGGTCCTGTGTGCCAACCCTGCCCCCAGCCCACATGACAAGAATAGTAAACATGCCCCAGAATAAAGCTCAGCACACAGGTAGGACACACAGCAGATTGCACCATTCTGGACAGAGGTGCCTGTGAGCCTTGCAGAACCTGAGGCTTTTCTGAAAGACACAGCCACAGAGGAGGGAGCAGACACCATGGGATCCCTTTCAGTCTCTGTGCACAGAGGACTTACCCACTGGCAAGGGCTCCTGCTGGTTGGTAAGTAGGAGACAATTCCTTGGAATAGACTAAGGATTTGACACAGAGACTGGCTGGGATGTGCTGGAGAGACCAGAGCTCCGAGAAAAGAGGGAAGCCTTCTGTTTGGACCTGAGTGTAAAGGACAAAAGGAAAGAGTAGGATAGGGAAGGGGGCTCAGCAACAGAAAAATCTCATAATCAGGAAGTGGTGGGAGGCAAGAAATGCTGGATTGCTGTTTATTTCCTGTTTAATTTATCACTGAGCATTGAATTATGAAAACTGGTAATAATAATAATGATTCGAGTCAGGAAAGAGCACAAAAATTCACCCAGATTGCTAGGCACCGTCTTTACCACAAACCTGAGAAATCGGTAAATGCATCCCATCATTTAGAGGACCCTAGGAAAACTCATTCAACCCAATGTATTTATAGGTGGTTGGAGTCACTGGAGGTACTAAGTCCGAGAAGCCCTGCACTCATGAAGTCCATGTTCTACGGAGGAGATAGGGAAAAGGAACAGTCCAAATGTGAGGTCAGGTACCCACAAGAGCCATGAAAAAAAAACAAAAAACAGGAGGACAGTCAGAAAGTGAAGGCAGAGAATCTTTAAGGAAGTTAACACAGGTGTCTTTCCAAAATGTTCCTAAGCATCAGAAGGGGTATGAGTATAGTGAAGGGGTGACTAAAACAAACACTTAGAGAAGAGCACTTGAAACAGAAAAAGTTTCAGAGATGCTGGAAGTTACTTTCAAAAGTAATGGGAGCCATGCTATTGACTTTGACCATGGGAGACACACTCTTATACAGACCAAGGCTGAGAGATAGAGACCTGCTCAGGATGCAGGGCCCATTCTTCCCAACCCAATACAAAGACACAAAGATTGATCCATTTCTTTTTCCTATTTTTTAGTCTCACTCTTAGACTTCTGGTGCTTGGCCACCACAGCCCAAGAGGATATATGGTTGAAAAATGCTGCTGAAGGGGAGAATGTGCATATGCGTGCCCTCAACATGCCACCCAATATAAGAAGCATCTCATGGTACAGAGGGGAAGTCCTGGACAGTTATCATTTAATTGCATGTCTTATACAAACCGGCGACAAACATGTAAAATTTCCAAATGCTGGACATGTGATAATAAACTCTGATGGATCTTTGCTGTTAAAGAAGGTCACCAGGGAAGATGCAGGAATCTACACCGTAGCAGTGGAAAAAGAAAATTCCAAAACATTAACAGGAAATGCGAAGCTCAGTGTATACCGTGAGTGATTTTTCTCTGACCTCTAGTTTTTTGGGGGGTGAATTCTACTTCAAGCACAGAACTCACAATTCTTGACTCTTCCTACATTGCCCACTGCATTTATTTTTAAGGCTGGATTTTAGCATCTATTGCAGGATACACAGAGTGTAGAAAAAATTTTTAAGATCTCAGTGCCCTTCCCAACTTGCAGCCCTGCAGACAGTCACTGCAGACAGAAGGGTCAATCTGATGAGAGTAACTCAGCAGAGGGAAACCAGTCTCAGTTCAGCCCCCTGAACATGATCCTATGAACTTGCTATACTAGGTCGGAGCATGGTCTGAGAGGCCTCCTGATATGCATACAGAGCTCAGCTCAATAACCCCTTCCCAGAGCCCTGTGACAGGGTTCTTCACTCCAGGGACACAAGGCAGCTTGTGCCAGTTTGGTTTTGGCATCCTTGAAAGGGCTGAGTGTATAACAGTTTAATGGGCCCCTGAGACACAAGGGTCCCGGGGCAGTGACCAGTCCTGGCTCAGGCACAAGAGTCACATCTTGGCAGAAATGGAGTTTGGCATCACCTGAGTCTGTGTGTGGAGACCACAGTCAGACAATGTCTCTGGGTAGTAGCCAACTGTCCTGGGGGACTCAGGAAGGTTCAGAAAAAGGTCAGCATCTCCAGAAAGAAACAGGGAAAAAGATGCTCCTGGAAGGTCCTCATTCACCAAGAATCAGCCCAGGGGATTCTCTCTTGGAGTCGATCTGTAAGACATGCCTCATTTGAGCAGCTTTTCTATTTCAAGATTTAGGTCAGATCCTTTAATATTTTACAGTTCCTGCACTGACAACTTGGGGACCAACTATTCATTGAGAATAAACTGAGAAACAGGGAGATACTCTCAGTAAATCAGTCACACAATCCATGAGCATCTGATCAGAGTCACTTAAGTACTGTCTGTAGTCATAGACTTGATTTCTCTACCTTACGGGACACATGAGGGGCTCTTTGGGTCCTAAACCAATGAATTGGTTCAGACACTTTTTCTCTAGGCTTCCTTTGCTCATAGGAATATACTTGGTTTTGTGGAGTGAGCAAACTGGAAAAACAATCTATTTTACTCCAGAATCCATTTACCTGCAGTAACAGTCAAAGTCACTGCATAGAATACCCAGGCCTGCCTCTCAGGTGGGCCATCCACATCTCCCTGCATGGGACTTGACATCACTTATTTGATTCCCGTTGTGGTGCAGTCACACAGACCAGATATAAAGGAAAGGACGTTGCCTTCTCATTCCCCACTCTACCCCTGAAACCAGCTTAGGACCAACTTGTAACAAATACTCAGCTGCTTTTGATATATTAGGAAGAAATAAATGGTGGTTGAATGAATGAATGAATAAATGATCCAAAATTTCTTCAGAACTGGAACCTGGATCCAGAGTCCTTGAATTGCTCATCACAGGGGACAATCTTTCTGTGCCTCCAGGAATATAGACCATCATCTCAGATCCTTTTCATTTCTCTAATAAAATAGTTATTTTTCCAGTTGGTCTTGGGTCCTGGGGTAATAATAATATTCACATACAGGAGAATTTTAGTTTTTTTTCCAAATTTCTATCTCATAATCATGTAACAAAAATTGTCCACTAGCAGCAGACTTTCAGGAAGTCAGTGCTCCCCATTTGCCATAATTTATGTATTTTGCAGTTGCCAAAGACCTCACCTGCCCTCAGAGGAGAGAGAATGACTTCAATGGTCACGGGCAGAGCACACCATTATTGACCTGCCTTATTATTTTAGAGCACACAATTCTGCTGCCATAATCAGCTTCTGTCTGTCCATTTCCTCTTTCCTAAATCATTTGTTGAAACTTTATTATTTATTGGTTCACTGGCTCATTTCATTCACCTTCACCTGAAAAAACCAGTCCCACCACTTCCCCCAGAAGTCTGAGTAGTCAAATTACCACTGGCTAGCTTCTGGTCCTTATGTGTTATTTCTGTTCCAACCCTAGTCTCCAGGATGTCCTGGGAAATAGTGCCTCATGGAAACACACCTCAGCTGGGCAATAGAAGTCTGTGAAGCTGGGAGGAAAGGTTTCCGCTCCTCCAGGCAGTCAGCTGATTGTCAGTGAAGAACCAGGAGAAGTGTAGGGATATCCCTGACTCCCTTTCCTATGCCTTTCCATAACCAAACACTGATACTAAACTAACACGAGGAAGTCTGTATTTCCCCCAGACATATAGCTGGAGGCCATACATTCACTGAGCACTCAGATTCACAAATGTTTTTTTGTGATACGTTGACCTGCCTCATTATTTCTGAGATGTGAGAAGGGCCAACTATGATTTAAGAAGCTTTTGGAGAAATCAAATGTACCACACAGGGCCATTTTTTCCTCTTACCTGCAGAGTAAGGTTAAACCCACCCAACATTGCAAGCAACAAATTTGACCTTGAGAGATTTGATTTTGATTTTCTGTAATAATAGTGGTGTTGAGCATCTCTTTTTTATGACAATTGGCCATTTGTATACATTCTCTGGAGAAAATGCTACTCCAGTGTTGTGTCTCTTTATAAATCAGATTATTCATTTTGTCCTTGTAGAGTTGTAGATCTTTTGTATATTCTAGAAATTACCCTGTTATTTTCACAGGATTTGCAAAATATTTTCTCCATTTCATAGGTCACCTTTCAATCTGTTGTGCTTTTTGATGAAGAGAATTTTTCATTTTGACAAAATTCAAATTGTCTCTTTTTGCCTGTATTTTTAGTGTCATATTCATAAAATCATTGCCAACTGAATGTCATGATGCTTCTCTCTATACTTTTTCTAAGCATTTAAAACTTTTACATTTAACCTTTACCACTTGATCTATTTTGACCTAATCTGTGTGTATACTATAGGATAACGATCCATGTCAACTGTTTGCATGTGGACATTCCTTTCCAATATCATTGTTAAACTCTCTATCTTTTCTCCTTTGAATAGTCTAAGAATTTTCATTGATACCATTTGATCATGTCTTTGATAAACGTAAGTTTTTGTGCCAGTATCTCACTGTTTTGGTTACCTTAGGTCTGCAGTAATTTTTGAGCATAGAAAGTATAGATGTCGTACTGCATTCTTTTTTAAATATCATTTCAACAATTTGGAGTTCATTGAATTTTCTTATGATGAAGTGTAGGATGGGTTTTTCTATTTCTGCAAGAAAGACCTTGACATGTTGATAGTGATTGTGTCAAATATGTAGATAGTTCGGATCTTCCTATAAATTAACTTGCAGGTTTTTCCATTTATTTGTGCCTAATTTCTTTCACAAATGTTTGGTGGTTTTCAGTGTATACAATTTCTACCTTATTAATTAAGTTTATCCCTTTGAAATCTAGTCTTTTGATGCTATAGAAAATGGAAAATTTTTCTTAATTTTGCTTTGAATTTTTTATTGTTGTTGCAAGAAAAGGAAGTGATCTTAAGTGTTTATTTTCTCTCCTGCAACTTTGTCTTATTTATTAGTTCTAAGTGTGTGTGTATGTTTGTGTGTGCCCAAACATTCACGATTTTCTATATATAAGATTATGTTATCTGTACAAAAAGGATTTTTTTTCTTTTTCACCAATTTGGATACAATTTGTTTCATCTTCTTTCAAAAATGTGGTGGTCAAAACTTCTAGTACTTTGTTGAATATATAGTATTATAGCAACTATTACTTGTTCATGAAATTACTAAAATTTTTTGAGTGTTTCCATGGAATATTGTGTTAATTCTGGCTTTCAGGTATGGCCTTTATTATAGTACATAGTTTCTTCTATTCCTACAGTCAGTGTTTTTTGTTAAAACCATATTCACTTCCCTCTAGAGATTAATTTCAACATGACATTGAAAAAGTAGGCAAGGAAACAAAATCTTGTTCAGACTTAAAAGTGTTTTAGACAGAAATCCTTTAGGTCTATAGTCACGAAGACTGGCATAGACCATTTTTATTCCCTAATGAATTATTTAACAAAAGCTAAATGTTTTTCCACTTACTGTAAACTTCCCTTGTCTGTAGGAATGTACAAATTTGGTAAGCCTGCCTACACCAACACACATACAATTTTATGTAAGTACTAGGATTCATTTTGAAGCCAAAATAGTTCTAGAAAATAATCAAGAAAAGCTTATGAGAGAAAAAGCGTACCTGATGATGATGTTATAGGACACATGAGCTGGGAAGGGGTTCTGTGGGCTGCGACTATACAGATGTTTGCAAGAACAGTTAAGGAATCACCCAAAGGTTATACAGGGGCAGAGAGGAGCTACAGCTCTTTCCTTACATACTATCACCTGAATATATACGATTGTTGTTCTGGAAATATCAGAACCTTACTCTGGTGACCTCTATACAGCTCACTGTGGACTGTGAGTGGCTGAGATCTCTGAGGAAGCAGCATGGCTCCACGTCTCAAGCCCATTCTCAACAAGTCACATTCTCTGTTTCTCCACAGGACGTGTGAGAAAGCCCACCCTGCGAGCCAGCAACACCACAGTCACAGAGAATAAGGATGCTGTGGCCTTGACCTGCTATTCAAATGCGTTCACCATCCACTGGTTGTTCAATGGCACAAAATTGCAGCCCACAGAGCGAATGAAGTTGTCCCAGGACCACAGAAGCCTCATTATAGACCCTGTCAAGAGGGAAGATGCTGGGTATTACCAGTGTCAAGCCTCTAACCCCATCAGTTCTGTTGCAAGTGTGGCTCTTGAGCTGGATGTGAAATTTGAGTGACTCCCCTTTCCCCCTCTATGCTGTTATACTCTAAATAAAAGGTTTTCTTGCATTATTAGAATAAATTCATTCTGGAAGTGAATAGTCCTTAGAAAATTTGCATTGAATCAATAAACAGTCAAAAATCTGAGCTAACATTGTCACTTTAAGTCACATTTGACTTAAAGTCACATTTCAGACAAAACCCTACCTCGTTTCGGTCTCATGTGTACCATGTCCACAGTGTAGCTGACACTGTGTCTCTCAGAGGATGAACAGTGGTCATGTGATAACCAACAGGATATGGTGAAGTGCTTAGGGAATCTGAGCAGTGTCTCTTCTCCATGCAAACACATGGAGGCACCAGGACATGGTTGTAGACAATGGGAGTGGACACAACGACACCCATGTGAGTAGCAACACTGATTTTTGTTTGTGTCTAAAAGTCTCTGTTCCTTGTATATAAATAAGATTATTGCTATGAGTCCAGTACATTGCTTTCTTTTTTGTTAAAAAGTTATCATTGGAAACTTTGGTAATAATACCAAAGCTTTAGCTCAAATGTCCTATTTCAGAATCTAATGCATGGAATTAGAAAAGACCTCCTACTTTATATAGCTAAGTTTAACCTCTTTGTTCTTGTCATACCTCTTGGAGAAGAGGACATCACCTAAAGAGAAATGGAGGTGAAGTGTGAGGGAAAGGATTTCTAATCTCAAGTGGCTATTAAAATTCCCATTATATGTTTTATAGAAAAACATTTATCAAAGCAAACCTTTTGGTAAGTGTCAGTTCCTCTGCACTTAGGTAACTAATCAGGCTAAATCAGATGACACCAGCCATGTTATGTTGTATGATGAAGAACACAATTCTTCCTTGGTGATTAATTTTGATGAATGGAAAAGTGACAGAGATAAATATAATGCCTAACAGAAAAACTTTAGAAGCACAGCCTTCTGGGAGATCAAATCCTGGCTCTGTTCAGGGAGTCTCAGTTATTTTTCACCTCTTTATAAATTTCAGGTACTGATGTAGATGCAAAATGGATCTTGGCTGAAAGAGACATAGTTGTGTTTCCCTCCACTGTGCACAAGCAGGTTTGTTACTCACAGGGGACTCAAGACTTGGAAAATTTTAGCTTAAGGTGAAAAGTTATAAGTCCAGGAAATAATGTATATGTTAAAGCTTTTGTTTCAGAAATCACAGATAAAGCTTGTCCTGTCTCCTGTGAAAACAGCTGACTTCCTGGGGCACTGCTCAAGATTACCCCCTGCAGACAACAGGAGGCATCTGGGCCTTTATGTTCCGGGGACACACACACACACACACACACACACACACACACACACACACACACAGAGAGGACCAGCAGGATCACCCTCACCCTCTCCTGGGAATAGCTAACTGCCCAGGAGAGGAATGTTGCAGCTTCTGAATCTTAAAGCCCACATTGCACCTTGTTTATTCTCCTGTTATGAAAAGTCTGGTCTGGAAAGAGAAGACAAGATGGTCTGTTAGGGTATGAGCCCATCATCTTCTCACATTGCTGGCCATCTGAATAAAGCCCCCATAAAGATTCAATCACTGTCGTTGCTTATTGGGTTTGGTAATGACACACAGGCAGAATGCTGATATCTTTTCAGGTTTCATTATGACCTAGGGGCCTTAATATTTCCTCAGAGTCATCAACCTTCAGAGAGGTCCTTTCTGATCTCAGACCTCTGACTTCCGTATTTTAGAGCATTCTCTTTAGAAATGTAATTGCAACTTGTAATTACAGAATCTTTCCTTTGCCCGCTTGAAATACACAAGAGTCCTTAAAGTTTTCTTGCCAATGTTATGATTCAGTGAGTATTTGTCACAAACTCCTGTGTCCATCTCTTAAAATTGAATCCTCCTGAGTCTCTGTGTATCAGTCTCTGTGGGAAGTCGAAGCCTAACTTGGGTGAGGACGTTTAAAACCAGGAGGTAAAATGACATCCTGTAAAGATTTTATGAAAAGTTTCAATTTCCATTTCTGTAAAGCCAATGAGCAAACAGAGATGCCTTTGATTCTTTCTCCTGTTCTTAAAATCTTTACAGCCTTCTTTTTCATGGGTGCTGAGTTCTGGCTCACTATGTTAATGCATGGGTTTTTATGAAGTGTTTCTTGTCTCTTAAATTTGATGCATGTTTCCTTCTGACATCACCTATTAATACTTACATTTACATGATCATGTCATCTTATTTATAGTTGCCCATCCTTATTATATTTTCAAATATTCCAGTGTTTTTAATCTGGTTGAAATTTTTTCAATACATATTTCCCATTGTCCTGCCTCTGTCCTGAATTGGTGTCCACAGCATAAGATGACCTGACTACCTAGATTGTTCTTGGAACAAGGTTGATTAAAATGACCGTGGTCTTTGAATCTGAGAAAAAGGGTAGAGATAAAACACTGCACCTCTGCAGCAGCCTAGTCAACAACAGTGTTCTCATTCTACATACATTTTCACTCCCTCTCAAGGAACAAGTTTATAGGGACTGTAAAAATATTCTGTTGTGAAACTCTGAAACTTTTGTAAACATGCAGGTCTCTGCCACATCAGTCCACCACAGGTCTGCACTGGAAAGCCCTGTTTTGTGCCTCTTGTGACGTGGATCTCAGGTAGATATCAGTGTCCAGATAACCAGGTGCACTAGGCAAGAAAAGTTATGAAACATGACACATGGGATGAGAATCAAGGGAAAGAAGGAGATGAGAATCCCTTTGGGGTCTAAGAGTCAGAAGAGTGATGAAGGTTTGTAAGATTGTACATATGAAGTTTCCAGATTTTATCCTGTAGTTTATTTAAATTCATATATTTTCCCCTCCTTTCTCTCACCCCCTTTACTTTCTTTCCTCACATTAGTTTCCTTTCAAATTTTGTTTTTTTTCTTTTACTACAACTGGTTTCCATTTCACTCACTTACTATTTCTCCCACATCTAGACACAGGAAACCAATTTTTTTGTCAATGGTCATCTCACTTTCTTTCCACCCCACTCTTAAAATATCCCCATTCTCTCTCCATCTTTAGCAATCTTTGATAGTTGGTGGTAAATAGGGTAGTTGTTTTTGCACTATTTTTTCAATTTTATGTTGAGGTCTTTATTAATTGTGTGGTTCAAATATCAAATTTTACTGGTTCCCTTTCCTTCTCTTTTCTTCTCTTGTAAAATTTTCAATTTTGCCCTGTCTTAACATGTTTTCTGTCTTTCTTCAATTTCTTTTTTACATTGCCTTTTTGTTTTCTTCACTTTCGTTTTTTTTCCTTTTTTTTCTTTTTCCATACATTCCAAATTTAGTTTTTCACTGTATTAGACTGGTTTTTGTTCCTCACTCTTAGTATTCCCTTTCCCTCTATCATGTCAAAATCATTTTCCATTCCTTTCAACATGTATTGAACTTTTGTTGTTTCTTTTTCCCTAGTATTCCCATACCACCTATATTAATTTTACCTCATTTGTTGTTTATATTACTGTGGTGGATCTTTCTCTTCAATTGTGTTCCTATATTTGTGTTATTTATTTAATATTTTTCTTTGTTTTCCTTTCTCTTACTTTATTTTATTTTATATTATTTTAATTTCTGTTTAAATCTAATACTATATGCTTCCCTCCTCATATTCCATTGCACATTCTTCATTCCCTTTTTCATTCATGATGCAAGTTTTACTTACTCTGTTTGCACTGCTCCAACTCCGATTTCTTATTAGTGCTCCTCCCTCTACCCTCTCAAAATCATTTTTCTTTCTGTGAGTCATCCCATATACTCTCTCATTTCTTATAAGGGTCTTCATCTATTCACAGCCTTATTTTCAATATCATATTTTTCAATCCATAAGATGTCCCTAGGTTTTAGAGGAGGGAAATAAGAAAAAAATTAGAACCAAAAAATGTGTTAAATATTTAATAAAATAAATAATATAATATTTCACCTATGTAAATATAAACAGAACTCAACAGCAACATTAACAACCATTCTTCCTCCCAAATTTGTGGGTGGGGAGAGAAGTGTGTCTTATAGTCTGAAAAATATGATACTACTTCATTTGCTCTTGGTAATGGGATGGAGGCAGATAGTTATTTTTATGGGTAGAGGTTTGTTTCTTGGTCTTCATGGTTTTGTTCTGGCAGTACCTTAACAATAGCACATAACAGATGGTAGGATGAGTGATGCTCAGTCAACCAGGTGGAGGGAAGGACCCACCAAAGAAACACCCCAAAACAACCAAAACTCAATTACATCTAGAGAACAAACATGAAAGACATAAAGAGCATCCTGAGAACATGTAGTTCACATGATCCAAGGACATTGAGCCACTGAATGGTACAAGCTTCCTAATGTAGAACTTCTCCTCACAAAATCAGGAAGTCAAAACAGTTCAATTTAAGAAGCAGAAGCAAACAAGAAGAGTCAAACAAATAATAGGAAGACAAAGAAACAATCTCCAATTCAAAGGAAAGGGGGACTCCTCAGAAGGAGTACTAAATGAAATAGAGGCAAGTCAATGATCAGATAATGAGTTCAAAACAATGCTTATATGAAAGCTCAATGAACTCACAGAGATTCACCAAAAACTACAGGGAATCTACAAGGAACTTAATGCAAACTGTATCAGCATGTAAAAGGACAGAAAAACAATCAACAAAGGCCAAAAGGAAATGAAGAATACAATTTCTGAATTGAAGAATACAGTAGAAGGTGTCAAAAGCATTTTAGATGAAACAGAGGATCAAATCAGCAAGCTGGAGACAAAGTAGAAAAAAACTCCCAGAAAGAGGTAGAATAGGAAGAAAAAGACTCCAAGAGAATAAAGAGGGGCTAAGGGAATTGCTGGACAACAGGAAACATAATAATATCTGTATAATAAAAATACCAGAGGGAGAAGGAGGGGAGCAAGGAATAGAAAACCTGTTTGAAAAAGCAATCATTGAATACTCACCTAATTTAATGAGAGAAAAGCCACACAAATCCAGGAAGCACAGAGGTTTTCCAAGAGAAGCCCAAAGAGGCCCACTCCAAGATGCATCATAATGAAAATGGCAAAATTCAAAGAAATAGAGAAAATCTTAAAGGCAGCAAAGGAGAAATAGGAAGTAACATATAAGGGAGCTCTGATAAGCTTAGCAGCTAACCTCTTAATAGAAAAACTAAAAGCCAGAAGGGAATGGCAAAACATATTGCTAATAATGAAAAGCAAAAGATAGGAACCAACACTACTCTATCCAGCAAGGCTCTCATTTAAAAAGGAAGGTGAAATTAGGCCTTTCCCAGGAAAGAAAGAATGCTAAAAGAATACACCTTCACAAAAAGAGCATGGCGACACATGCAAAGGGATTGCTTTAAGAACATAAAGAAAGCCCTGGCTGTTGTGGTTCAGTGGCTGAATGCCAGCCGGTGAATTAATGGGACACCAGTTCGATTCCCAGTGTAGGGCACACTCCTGGGTTGCTGATAACATCTCTAGTAGGGGCGTGCAAAAAGCTACCACACATTGATGTTTCTCTCCCTCTCTTTCCTTCTCCCTCCCAATCTCTCTAAATATAAATTTTAAAAATCTTAAAAAAAAAAGAAGATGAAGAAAAAGAGAGAGGAACAAAGGTACATAGGGGGTAAATGAAATGAATATGTGCCTATTAATAATAACCTTAAAAGTAAATGGATTAACTGCACTGATCAAAAGACACAGGGTAGCAGAAATGATAAGAAAGCATGACTCACACTTATGCTGCCTACCTGAGAAGAAAAGACTTACCCAGTCTGAAAGTGAAGGGCTAGAAGAAGACATTCCGAGCAAATAGACAGGACAAATAAGCCTGGGTTGCAATACTTGAATGAGACATAATAAACATCAATACAATGGCAGTAATAAGAGACACAGAAGGATATTTCAAACTACGCAAAGGCAGAATCCATCAAGAAGACAATAAACATTGTAAACATATATGCACCAAATTTTGGATCACCCAAATTTATTACAAAAATCTTGGAGGGCCCCAAGAAAGATATACACAGCCATACACTTATACTTGGGTGTTTTTACACCCTGTTAACAACAATGGCTAGATCTTCAACATGAAGAATCAATAAAGATATTTGGGCACTGAATGTGCACTAGATGAAAGGACTTAAAAGATATATGCAGAACCTTTCACCTCAAGGAAGCAAAATGCACATTTTTTCAAACACATATGAAACATTTTCAAAGATAGACCACATGATGAGTCACTAAACAAGACTCAACAAATGCAAGAAAATTGAAATCACACCAAACATTTTCCTGGACCACAATGACTTTAAAGGAGAAGACAACTACAAAGGGAAAACTCAAATACAGCCAAATTCATGGAGATTGAATAACATATTATCAAACAATGAATGGGTTAACAATGAGATCAATAAGAAATCAAAAAGTTTCTGGAAACAAATGAAAATCAACACACAACAGCCTAAATGCCTATGGGACATATAAAAGGCAGTCTTGAGAGAGACGTTCATAGCAATCCAGGCCCACCTAAAAAAGACAGAAACATTTCAAATAAAAATGTGACCTTCATCTACAAGAACTGGAGAAATAACAACAAGCAAAGCCCAGAGCCAGTCAAAGAGAGGAAATAATCAAGATCAGATCAGAATTAAATGACATAACATCTAAGAGAACAATTCAAAGGATCAATAAATGCAGGAGCTAGTTCTTTCCAAACATTAAAAAACTGGCAAGCCTTTAAGCAGACTCATAAAGAAAAAAGAGAGAGGACCCAAATCAACATAATCAGAAATGAAAGAGGAGAGATTACACATGACACCCCAGAAATACAGTGGATTGTAAAAAATTACTATGAAAACTATATGCCAAGGAATTTGAAAACCTGGGTTAAATGGACACATTTCTAGAAACATAGAATCTTCTACCACTGAATCGAGAAGAAGCAGAATGCCTGAACAGGTCAGTAACAGTAAGTGAAATTGAAGGAGTAAGCAAAACATTTCTGGCATACAAAAGTCCTAGATAAGACAGTTTTATAGAATAATTTTATAAAACAAAAGTTATGGTAGAGCTGACCCTTATTCTTCTCAGACTATTCTAAAAATTCCAAATGAGGGAGAACTCCCAAGGTCTTTTGATGATACCAGCATCAGCCTAATCCCCAACCAAATATAGATACAACAAAGAAAGAAAAACATGGGATAATATTGCTTATGAACATACATACTAAATCCTAAGCAAAACATTAGCAAGCCACAACCAGAAATACAATAAAAAGATCAAACACTATGATCACTTGGGATTCATCCCAGGGATGCAAGGATGGTACCATATTTGCAAACCAAAAATGTAATATAACACCTAAAGAAAAAAAGAAAGACAAAAATCATATGACCATATCAATAGAGGCTGAAAAAGCATTTGCTAGAGTACACCACCTATTTATGGTTAAAAAAAAAACGCACAGCAGAGTTGTAGTAGAGGGAGCACACTGCAACAAAATAAAGGCTATATGTGAGAAACTTACAACCTACATCATACTCAATGGGTAAAGCCTGAAAGCTTTCCCCCAAGATCAGCAATAAGACAAGGGTGTGGACTTTCAACACTTCTATTCAACATAGTACAGGAAGTCCTAGCCACAACAATCAGAAAAGGAAAAGAAAGAAATGATATTCACCTTGGATAAAAGGAAGTAAAACTGCCTATAATTAACTACTACTTAACATTGGTGTTGTTGTTTTTACATGTCCCTAATTTCAATGAATATTTGCTGAGCTTGTTGTTGCCTGCAAGACTCCAGTCCCATTTCTATTGTTGAGAAATTGGGACCAGAAGTCGCCAACAAGGGTGCCTGCTAGTTTCAATATCATGGAAGTACTTTTATGTTGAACTTAATTTATTTCCAAAAATAAGTACAGCAAAAATGCTCAAGAAAGATCTTCATGTGATTGACAAAAACAATTGGATTTATAAGGGTCCCCTGTTCTAATGGTAAATTTGTGGTATTGCAGTATTTTCCTTATAAATAAGAAATACTGTGTGATAGTTCAGGAGACATTCTGATTGTTCATTATTCATGCCTTGGTAGATTCTGTAAACATGTAATGAACTCATACTCTAAATCTATCAGACACTGTCTGAGGCACTTGGGGCATGGTAGTGTTACAGGGTGCGGCCAAGAGGGGGGGACCCCAAATGGACATTTGAAATGGGGCCCAGAACTCAAGGTGTCCAGGAGATTCTAAGATTTTTTTTTTTTACCCCTTCCCCCACCCCCCACAGGTGTGAGTTGGGGGAAGGGGCTCACAGAGCAAGAACATGCAGGGCAGCTTTGCAGCTAATCCATGGCATGGTCATTTAACATACCTATAGCATTGGGCCGGTTGCTTGAATATGCTAAATAGCTATGGCCAGTGCTCTGGGCCAGGGGGATGGAAAGAGACACCTCCCCAAGATGTGACTGGGGGGCAGGTCCCCTGAGTTACAGCGCTTGCGTGGGAGCT
>PVIA01016891.1:0-17399 GCA_004024845.1 Tonatia bakeri | reverse complement strand
GGGGAGAGGGGGAGGGGTTTATAGGATCAAAGTTAAAGGACACATGGATAAAAGCTAGGGGGAGGGTGGTAATGGGAGGGAGGTAGGGAGGGGGGGTGGGAGGGCCTGATTGGGTGGGAGGTAGGGAGGGGTGTGGGAGGGCTTGAATGGGAGTAAGGGGGAGAAAACTGTACTTGAACATTCATTTAAATAAATAAAAAATTTAAAAAAAGAATGGCTTTATCCCAGATCTATATAATTATAAATATATATTTATATTGTATGTATAATTATATATTTAAATATATATTATAAATATATAATATATAATTATATATGGTTACAACACATAATTAAATAATATAGTGTAATAAAATAACATATATATAACATATATAATGTATAATATATATTTATGTATTGCATATAATATATAATTAAACTGTATTGTATGTATATCATATAATTAAATTGTGCATATATGTATATTATATATACTTATAATAGACACATATTATATATACATATAATATATAACATATATATAATTTAATTATATACTAGCAACCACCAATCTGCTCTGTGTATGAATGTGTTTCTAATTTGTTTTGTTCATTTATTTTAGTCTTTATATTCCACATATAAGTGAAATCATATGGTACTTGTCTTTCGCTGACTGACTTATTTCCCTGAACGTAGTACCCTCCACAAATCTATTGACCAGCTTCTTAAACAACCCCTATTTTTGTTAGAAATCTTGTTATATGTAAATATATAATATATTATTTGCATAATATATAAATAATGTATTGTATATGGTATAATATACATGTAAATATTATAATTATATATTTATAATATATAAATATATTTATATATCTTTATAATTATATAATTATATATACATACATAATTATAAATATATGGTATTTATACATATTTATTATTATATAAAATACAATAATAATGTATATTCCCATGGGAATAAACACATCATAATATTTCTCTTTTGAGCTATAGTATAATTTTCAACTTGAATGTAATCAAAGAATCAGAAAGAATGACTTAGGTGGGGTGTCCAACTCACAGCCACAGGCCAGGATGGGTATGAATGTAGCCCAGCACAAAATCATAAGTTTACTGAAAACCATTTTTTTGCTCATCAGTTTTCATTAGTGTTTGTGTATTTAATGTGTGGCCCAAGACAACTCTTCTTCTTCCAAAGTGTCCCAGAGATGCCAAAAGATTGGACACCCCTGGTAGGTTATGATTTTTTATACATGTATATCTTTTTGTGTATTCAAACACACGAACACATATTTAAAAGTACATCTCGTTATTTTAAACATCTCTAAATGTAGCTATAGAAAAGCCACTTATAATTTTCCTGCTGTTGAAAAACCACAATATACTCTTCATATATTTTTTAAAAATTGTTCAGGGAACAAGGACATGGCCCCTTTAAAAATTAAGTGGATTTGGGAAAGGCTTGAAATTTGTTACATAATTTTCTAAGGAAACCAACTGTGTGCTAATGCTAGGTAAAAATCACTAAAGCATGCCATAAGCATGTGCACGGTATGACCATAATCTACCCCCACCCCTTTGCTCTTTTCTTCCTGCTAACAATGAAGGAGAATTTAGAGGCTAGAAACTTCGGGAAAAAAACGTGACTTTAGAAGGGTCGTAAACTGGCAACTATATGTCTGACCTGCTAGTGGGAATATCACTGATTGAATGAAAGCTATATGAAAGAGCTTCTTATGCTAAGCTGTTAGAAGGCTTTAAAGTATTAAAACCATACATAGGAGCTATACATATGTTCCTACAAATTTCTGACTCAAAAAATATTAGGGAGTCATCGTTTACTTATGTGCGAGCTGAACAACTAGAAGTAGACTAAATAACCATGACTGCTGCTCCATCAGGGCTACCTCATTTTAACTAGTGTTAAAATCTTAGTATAGATTACAAACCACACTTTCTTATGTTGTAATTAGAAATTAATTGTTTTAAGTTTTATTTGTACATGAAAGCTTAAATGTTTGTGTGTGCATGTATCACACACAAATGTGCACTGATATTGCCCTTAGTGATCTGTGATGGGAAATGTTCCTCTGAGTTGTGGGAAGTGGTTAATTAATCATTGCTGTAAGGCTCAGTAGCATTTGGAAAGCAATAGATATGGTTGTAAATGACACGCAAGATTAATCTGAGTTCATGATCTGAAAGGAGGGAAGATTTAGTATATAGAAGTCAAAGAGAGAACAAAAGTCAATGTCAATGGAATAGTAGAGAGAGTAGAGACAGACATATTGCTACATAGATTAAAAAAGTCTTTGATGTACAAGCCAACCCTGTGTGAATCAGATATCCTTTTATACTTTCCAGGCTATAGCATAACATAACAACTGACTTCTCAGGAGTGGCCAGACTATGGCTAGAGGCTGGCAAGTAGCTACAGTGTCCAAATTTGTTATTTTAACTATTCTTCAAGCTGGAAGAGATTCTGACAGAATACTTTCTGCTTGGATCAGGAGGCCATAACCTAGCCAGCCTGTCCAACTGATGGCGGCACACCTGATTTGTCAGCCTCATATCCTGGAAAAAAAGAAAAGCTTTCTGATTGTTATGCACTACAAACCCAAACCTACAATGTGATGACAAACATCATGGTTATTTCTTAAACATCGTGTTTATTTCTTAAACATTGTATTTAAGATGGAAATTTCCTAAACAATGCACATAATGACAGTGTAAGGTGGGACAACATGAATCAATTTGGTAGCCATTAGGTTTTTATTTTTCTATTCTACATGCATTGATAAGCATGTAATGTGAGATGAAAAAATATCTTAAAATAAATATTTGAACAATGATTTTAATCCATGATAGAACAAGTCTATGTAAGAAGTTCATTGTCTGAAATTCTATTTATATATAAAAGTGGTGAAATAAATGGGGAGATTTTCTATAGTTGCTTTTAAAAGCTTTAAAATAAAAGCTTTACAATAAGTTAGGGAAATTTTCTTCTTATGCTAGAAATTTTCAGTCATTTTTTGACCTTGTCATAATTTGAAGAACCCCCCCCACAAATGTCTCAGTACTTTCTGATGGAACATCAGAGGATCACTTGGTTTCTCAGGTATAAGGTATCAGTTTGGCTACAGTTATTTAAATTCAGGGTACATCAAGTCTTTGTATTCCCCATTAAACTACTTGAAATCACAAAGCAGAAGCCCAATATTTGACTGACATTACCCACTATTGGGTTCAGATTAAAATCTTTGTTGCTTGTTATATTTAGATGGGATTATTTCATCAGTAAGACCTATTACATATTGTCCTCATACCCTCCACCACCCAAGTGGAACAACAGTGGGCTGGATTTTGGGGAAAGCTCGAGTTTGCTGTGATGTAATAAAGGGATGAAATACTTTGTAACCATGGGTGGCACCAATCTCAAAATGACCAGTAGTCAAGGTTTTAGTTGTTTATAGGGGCTAATTGAAGCAAAGCTGTGATGCCATTGTTGCCTGACCTCAACCTCTGCTCTCTTCTGTGGGGCAAAACACCCCTGACCCTATTTGAGGTGGTTCTCTGCTTTATCTTACCTCATTTATTTTTCTCTGCCAATGTTCAGGCTGTAGTCATTTACCTAAGGCTGTTCTTTTTTTCCAAGGGACTGTGCTTGAGCAGATACAAGGCTCTTCACCAATGCTGTAATATACCTGTGCTGAAAAGCAGCATCCTCTTGTCCTCTTGTCCTCTTGGACAAGTGGAGAATTGAGAGAGTTGGGATGGTAGGATAGAATATATGATGATGAGTTTGAATTACATAGTCCAAACAAGCCTGATGCACAGGTAGAAAAGGTGGCCAATTACATGGTATAATTTAGACATGGCCTTGCTCCAACTTACCCTCAAAACATCCTCCTCATGAGCCTGTCCTAGTGTCTTATATTTCACTATTAAAGATGGATCCCTTTAATTTAAGCTTTCTCTACAAAAATACAAGTCCTAATGCATATCACAGTGCTCATGCACTTAGTAGACACCCAAATGTTAGTTGAATGAATAAGTGAATTGGAGAAATGATCTATTAATTGGATTCACAATGAAGTATAAATAGGAACTGTTATTTTAACAGATGACTCAATCATTTAAAACAATGCTGCTCAAACTTCAGTGTGTCTAATAACCATTTGAGGATCTCGTTAAAAGAGATTCTGAGCTGAACCAGACTTGAGAATTAGCAATTCTAACAAGTTTTTTGATGATGCCAATGCTATATCATGCTTTAATAGCAAGGATTTAGAAGACGTTAGGGCAAGGTTTTCCAAGTTGTATGATCAAAGAATCTCTTGGGGTATTTGTTAAACATTCAAAATCAGAATCCCTAGGGCAAGGATGTCAAACTCATTTTTACTGGGGGCCATATCAGGCTTGTGGTTGCCCTTCAAAGGGCCAAATATAATTTCAACTCCTTAACAGTTATGGAGTGGTTAGATTTATACAGTCCTGAAATTATTTTGGCCCTTTGAAGGCCACCATGAGGCTGATGTGGCCCCTGGTGAAAATGAGTTTGACACCCCTGCCCTAGGGGGTAGACTTGGAAATCTGTATTTTCAACAAGTGCTTCAGATGATTTGCATGATTAAAAAAGTAAATGTAGGAGGAAATGAAACATAGGCTTAAAAACAGAAGAGCATTTGTGGTGGTCCATTGGCCTCTTGGTTATAAAGGAGAGGCTTAGAGAGGGCACTGGGGAAGACTAAAAAACATATTGTGAAACTTTTGCTTTAGAGCCTTCCTACACATGGCCTGGGGTTAGAAAGTAGAGAGAAAATAAGGAGCTGTTTTATATTTTTTAATAGGTAGCATTGGTATCACTTTTACTACTACTGCATATTGGTTTTCTGGGTTTTTGTTTTGCTCCTTGGGCAAGTTTGGCATCTTGAAAACAGCCATGTCAGTAGACAAATCTTTGGGGATTGCTTTTAACTTCAATTTTCCTTACATTTTTCTCCTCTGAATTTTTAAACTTTAGCCTTTTCTTCATCACAGATTTTGTGAATCACTGGAAAACCTTATTTTCTTGGACTAATAAGACAGAGATGTGAGGAGATAGTCTATTAAGCAGGGCTGCTAGAGCAACTATCATTTCTTTAATATCCATCCTCTGAGCCATGACGTTGCATGAGGCTTGGCAATAGGATGTAGTCAGCATTGTGCTTCAATCTGCAGCTATTCTGGTGTGATATTATTTCAGGCATCACCAACGACCAAGGTGAAAGCTTTTCAAATAAGACATTCTGAATGAGCGTGAGAGGCTGCTGGGGAATAGGCAGACAGCCTCAATGGCAGATACAAGCTGGGAAACTCAGGCACGGTGAAAATATCACTGATTTGCCACAGGCCACATTATGAGTTGGTGGTGTGGCTCATATTTGTATTACAATTTTATTTCCAATCCTCTGCTTCAGCCTTTGAGCAATCAATGTCCTCAGTTTTTAAACTATCCTTTGGAAAGATCTGATCCTCATACTCACATACTTTTGAATTCTGTCTCTCCCTTTTCCCCCTTCTCATCTATATAACTAGAATAGAGGTTGGGATGTGCAGGCAACCACCTAGAAAGAGTTTTAAGGTTATTCAAAGCAAGAAAGGGGCTTCTTTGTGAGATGTCAGACTTGTTTTTGTCAAGCTACATTCCGAGATGAAAAGCTAGATGGAACCCAGACCCTATTCCTATTCCTTTATTCTTTCTCATATTTCTATCTTTTTGTACTTTGAAACATTTTGGCAAAGCTTGTCAGGCAACATTCTAGTGAAGATACCTATGACCTTTCAGGGTCACTTTAAAAGGTCAGGACTGGTAAGTTAAAACACAGAGTTGTTTATTGCTACCAGGTTCTAAGATGGGACTTTAGGGAGCTGCTACCAGGAGAACAGCCTATTTGGGTTTATGTCTACATTTGTTTGGCTACCTTCAGATGTAAATAACTGACAGGTCTAAGTATATAATATATTACAAGTATAGTACAAGTATATAGTATATAATATAATGTGTATAATTTATACATAGCCCTATTTAGATAATTCATTTTGATTTCTAACTTGTGCTAATGAGTAAAATGGTATAAAAGTGGTCAGATGCCATTGAGGAACTCAGGCATAATCTTGCTGTTGCCTGAAAAGAAAGATCTGGAGGTTTCAACTTTATGGGAAGTCCAGGAGTTCCAGAAGGGTCTGGTATGTCCCAGGGTTTAAGAATACCAGAAAAAAATAGGGATTTATGAGGCTGGCATGTATCTTGAAGTTCAAAGATTCTTAGCAAGATAAAGGTTATTTTTTAGTGTGGAGGTTGCAACTAATATAAGTACCTAAGAAAGACTGAGGCTAAGGCCACTTAAAGACCTGAGGCTAAGGCCACTTAAAGACCTGAGTGTCAACACAAATTCCTGGAGTGGGGAGGAGGCAGTCAGCAAGTCAGCCACACTTCATTCCTTTGTTTAACACTTTTTCTCTAACATAATGAACAGGATGGCATTCCCAGTATCCTCTTATCTGAGGTCACCTTTGTGGGTCTTTCTGTCTGTATATAACTTTCTAGGCTTGTTTTATGTTTATGAGGAGGCAAGGATGTGTAGATGAATGGCTGGAACAAAAAAGGAAAACATTTCAAAAATCATCAGTATTGGTGGTTGTAGAAATTCACAGCTCCTGCACTAGAAAAATTGCAGTTTATAATAAAAACATACCCCCAAATTTCAATCAAATTCATTCTCAGACCTCTCTAACTCGACAAAGGAAATTAACTTTCTATAGTCTCTGAAGTATTTCAAGTGACACTAGTAAATGTAAAAGAAAAAGAAATCTTTTTCAGCTTCTTTGATACCTGTTTAAAATGCTAATTGACCAGCATGTATCCAACCTACCTCCAGTTCATACCAATACAATCCCTCCCTAGGCAGGTTTGCATATTTGATGAAAGAAAGCTTTATATGAAGAAAATATGAACCTGAGTGAGATGAAAACTGAACCTAAATATGACAACACAGGAAAATGGGCTACTCTTTAGTTTCTTCCCTCAGTTTCTTCCCAATGGTCTCTCTAAGGAGACCATGCTCTAAAAAGCAATAGTTCATTTTATGCAAATTAACTTTCCAATGAGATGGGAAAAACATTGGATTTCCTTATGATTGTAAAAGCTCAGTTCCAATGTTTTTTTTTTCAATTCTATTATGTACATGTTCTACACAGTAAAATTTCTGAAACAGAAATGCAGTTTACAACTTCCCAGGAATACCCTTTTTAACAAAGAGCAGTCAGTTAATGGCATTTTGTCATGGAGGAAATATGGTCATGTCATTGGAGAGAATGGAGCTTCCACAGAAAACAGAAGTGGGCTCAGGTTAGAGCTAAAAAGCCACAGACAAAATGCCATTGAACTGTACACTTAGAAACTGTTAAAATGGTAAACTTTATGTTATGCTGTATGTTTTACTACAATAAAAAACTAACCCATAAAATATGTAGCCATCCCTTGATTAACAACAAGTCAGTATATGCAAAGCAACCAGTCGAGTGTAGGGTATATTGAAGCAAAGCCTTCCATAGAGCCTCCAATTGTTCTTTGCCCTCCAAGTCTGCCTTTGAGGAAGAGCTATGCATAGCCTAAGTCACCCATGCTCTACAACAAGCCTTCAGTGTTTTATAAAAAGCTGTGATGTGCATGGCTTGAACCAGATTGTCAAGTCAATTCTTATTTGGAGAATTTTAAGTGTCTAGCATATTTCCAGAGGTGTGTGCAGTTGAGAAGAGATACAGCAGAAAGATTTTGACAAAGCTGCTCATTAGAAGGGGATGAGGGAAGAAGGTAGATATGGAAGGGATAGTAGTATGGAGCATTGAACTGTGGCCTAGGATTCCATTACCTTCAAATCACTTACAATCTTAGAAGACTGCAAATAAAGTTTTACAACATGAATATTTTCTATAAACCATGCCTGGAGATTGTATCCTGCTTGAATCTGAGGGTAGCCATGGGAGAACCCTGATGTTTTTTTGTCTGGATAGGGCTGTGGAAGAATGGTTATGAAATTAAGGTTTGGCAGGAGTGGGACCTGAAATAAAAAAATGAATGCTGTAAAGAAAGAGTCTTAGTTTAAGGGAGAGAGAAGGCTTTCAGAAGATTAAATTATTGAACTATAATTATAAAGAGAAAATAATAATGAACATTCAGAACTATTTGCCCAGGAGTATTAGTTTTCTATTGCTATCGTGATAACACAAATTCACTATCTCACAATTCTGTAGGTCAAAAGTCTGGACACAACATGGCTCAGATGGTTCTTGCGCTTCAGTGTAGCATGAGGCCAAATAAAAATGTCAGACAGACTGTGCTCCTTTAGGGAAGATCTAGGGGAGATGGTGCTAAACCCATTCAGGTTGTTGGCCAAATTCAGTTCCATGAAGTTCTAGAACTGCCACCTCTGAATCCTTGGTTGCTTGCTATGGACTGGGCATTATTCTCAGCTTCTAGAGGCTGCCTGCAGTTTTTGACTTGTGTCCCTCTTCAAAGCCAATGATAGCAAGTTGAGTTCTTCACACACTTTGAATCTCTCCAAGTTGCCCTTTTGGCTCATCTCTCTGGCCTCTCTGACTTCAACTAGGAAACTGGATAACATAATGCTAAGTGAAATAAGCCAGTCAGAGAAAGACAAATGCCATATGATCTCACTTATATGTGGAATCTAATGAATAAACTGAACTAAAAAGGAAAATGGGAAAATACTGATAGCTGGCAACCAGGATGACAGCTAGGGGACAGGGGAGGTTATGGAATGGAGGGATTGAGCAAAAGGGAAAAAAGACTCATGGACATGGACAACAGTGTGGTGATTGCTGGGGGAGGGGGTATAAGAGGTATAATGGTATGATGGTAACAGAAAAAATACAATAAAGATTAAATTTAAAAATCAAAACACACACATAACATAACAATTTCTAAAAGCATATATACGTGCACACACACATGCAGATAAATTCAAAGAAAAAGATCTGGAAGGGTACATGCCAAGCTGATAACAGTTCCTCTGGGAATTCCCTGGGTAGGAAGGGGTTGGTGAAGAGACTTTAGTTTTATCTGTATTGCTTCAATTTCTATAGACAGTGTAATCAGGTGTTATTTGTAAATTTAAAAATGGAAATGGATGTTCAATTTTAAGGTAGCAGAATAAAGATGTCTATGACCCTTCTCCTGTCAAAGAAAAAAAAAACAAGAAAAAAAGTTTCTGTGCTTTAAGAGGTCATGTGATTTGACTGAGCCTACTTGGATAATCCTTAATTATATCTGCAATGTTCCTTCATAGTAGAACCTAGATTAGTATTTTTTAAGAATTTATTTATTTATTTTAGAGAGAGAGAAATAGAGTAAGAAAGGGAGATAAACATCAGTGTGTGAGAGATACATGATTGGTTGCTTCTCATATGCCCCTCAGTGGGGACTTGGCCTGCAAAACCCAGGCATGTGCCCTGACTGGGATCAAACTGGTGACCTTTCCCTTTGCAGACCATTCAATCCACTGAGCCACACCAGCCAGGGCATAGTATTTGGTAGCATAACCATGGAGGGGAACCTTGGAGGATAAGTAAGAGAGATATCATTAGGATTCTGCCTACCACACCTAGACTTTTAGAAATATGTTCTGATTTTAGAAAGGGATGGTGGAGCAATACATCCAGAGAGCTCTAAGGAGCTATCATGTTGTTTTCTTCCCTAATTTCACTCTTGACCCATTCATTTTTTAATAGCATGCTTTTGAATGTTTTTGGTATTTTTTTTCCCCTTGGGGTTGGTTTCTAGTTTCAGTCCCTTGTGATCTGAGAAAATGTTTGGTATGACTTCAATTTTCTTGAATTTGTTGAGGCTTGTTTTGTGTCCTATCATGTGGTCTATCTTTGAAAATGTTCCATGTGAATTTGAAAAGAATGTGTATTTAGCTTCTTTGGGATGGAGGACTCTATATGTATCAGTTAAGTCCATTTCATCTAGGGCATTGCTCCATGCCACAATATCCTTGTTGATATTTTGTTTGGAAGATCTGTCCATTTTTGACAGTGCGGTGTTAAAATCCCCCACTATAATTATGGTGCTGTCAATATCTTTCTTGAAGTACTCTAAGATTTTCTTTATGTATTTGGGTGCTCCTATGTTGGGTGCATATGTATTTATAATGTGTATGTCTTCTTGGTGGATTCTTCCCCTGAGTATTATGAAGTGACATTCTGGGTCTCTCTTTATGGCCCTGTTTTTGAGGTCTATTTTGTCTGATATGAGTATTGCTACCCCGGGTTTTTTTTTTTTCTGTCCCTTTGCTTGGAAAAACTGTTTCCAGCCCTTCACTTTCAGTCTGTGTAGGTCTTTTATCCTGAGGTGGGTCTCTTGTAGGCAGCATATGTGTGGGTCATGCTTTCTTATCCATTCAGATATTCTATGTCTTCTGATTGGAGCATTTAATCCATTTACCTTTAAGGTTATTATTCATGGGTACTTATTCATTGCCATTTATGTACCTGTGTTTCTCTCTCTCTCTCTCTCTCTCTCTCTCTTTCTCTCTCTCTCTTGTCTTTTCCTTCCTTTCCTCAAAGCAGTCCCTTTAGTATCTCTTGCAGAGCTGGTTTGGTGGAGGTGTATTCTTTTAGACTTGTTTTGTCTGGGAAGTTTCTTATTTGAGCTTCTGTCTTGATTGAGAGCCTTGCTGGGTAAAGCAGCCTTGGTTGCAGACCTCTGGTTCTCATTACTTGGAATATTTCTTGCCATTCTCTTCTGGCTTGGTGTGTTTCCATTGAGAAGTCAGCTGTTAGCCTTATCAGGGCTCCCTTGTATGCTACTTCCTGTTTCTCCTTTGCTGCCTTTAAGATTCTCTCTTTGTCTTGAAATTTCACCATTTTAATTATGATGTGTCTTGAGGTGGGTCTCTTTGGGCTCCTCTTGATTGGGACTCTTTGTGTTTCCTGGATTTCTGTGGCTTTTTCTCTCATCAAATTAGGGAAGTTTTCCATCATTACTTTTGAAATAGGTTTTCTATCCATTGCTCTTCTTCTTCTCCTTCTGGTATCCCTGTTATATGGATATTAGTATATTTCATATTGTCTTGCATTCCTTCTAATCCCTCTTCATTCTTTCTGTGCCTCTCTTCCTTTTCCTGCTCTTTCTGGATGTTTTTTTCTACTTTGTCCTCCAATTCACTGATCCAATCTTCTCCTTCATCGGTTCTGCTTTTGATTCCTTCTACTGTGTTCTTCAGTTCAGAAATTGTATTCTTCATTTCCTCTTGGCCTTTGTTGGTAGTTTTTATTTCCTTTTTCATATTGATATAGTTTGCAGTGAGATCAATGTAGCTTCCCTGTAGTTTCTGGTAGCTCATTGTGCACTCATTGAGCTTCCTGATAATCGTTGCTTTGAACTCAATATCTGATAGTTGAGTTGCCACTATTTCATTTAACATTCTTTCTGAGGCTTCCTCCTTTTTCTTCATTTTGGGATTGTTTCTTTGTCTTCTCATTGTTTGTGAGACCCTTCTTATTAGCCTCTGTTTCTTAAATTGATCTTTTCTGGTTCCCTGTGTTTATGGTGTGAACTTCTGTGGTAGAATACCTGTGAGATTCAGTGGTGCAGTCTCCTTCGGGTATCCTGGTGCTCATAGCTTCCCCCTACTCTTTTTTTTTTGTGTGTGTGTGATCAGTTGGAGGGGTAAGGCAAAATGATTTAAGACAGCAAGAGAGTATTCTATGATATTTATAATAGCAGCCAGAAGAGAAGAGATGGAAGATACTTTGGCTATGTATAATGTTAACTGTGATCTTCCACCCAACCAGCCACTTTTGAGAAAGGATGGAAAGAAGATAAGACTCTTGTTGGGGAGGAAAGGATTGTTAGTTGGATCTAGAAAGCAGTGAGGTTGTGGGAGGTCAGATTCTGAGGTAAGGTGAGAGTAAAGAATAGTAAATAGGTGTAGTGTGTGAGAGAATAGAGTTAACCTCTACAGTAATAGAGTTCAGGAAACTGTGAATTGGGCTAAGATCTGGGAGGGGTGTTGTGTAGTATTTACAATTGTATGAATAGCTCTTATTTATAGTAATATTAGAGCAGCAATCATATATGACACAATCTATGAGATCTAGATAACAAGAATAGGTAGTATAGAACCTTGAGTAGTGTACTAATTGAATAGAAATGAAGGACGGTAAATTAGCAAAACACTATGAATGAGATAACAGGAGAAACCTATCAAACAATACAATATAACCAGCCAAGCAAAGAAGGCTGTACAGAAAGAAGAGCAATACCAAAATACTATTGAAATTAAAAAAATGTAAGAATAATAAATAAGATAATACAAATATGCAATAACTTGCAGGTTCAAAAAAAGAAGGAAAAGAAGCAGAAGATGGAATGAAGAAGCAATGAATTTGGAAAGGAAGAAGGGATAACACTAGAGTGAAAGAAAGAGAAGTATAAAGAATTGAGAGATATAAAAATAATAAGAAATAAAACAATAAAGAAGTTACTTAAAAAATCAAACAAACAAACAAACAAAAAAACCTCTTGTTGGTTTCTAACTGGCCAAAGCCAGTTTTCTGGTCTTGCTGGCTTCAGCAGGCTTAGGGGGCACTTGGAATCGCTTTTCTCCCTTTCCGGTCAGAACTCCGTCAGCCTCTCATACTGACCCCATGGCTAGCCGCGCGGTCTCCCCAGAGTCAGTCTGGTTCCTCTCCGCAGGGCTTTGGGTGTGGGTCTGGGCCCTCCTAAGCACACTCTCCGGAGCTTACCGCCGCAGGTTCTAGGATCCCGTGGAGCATCGGCACCTTTTCCAGGTTCACGGTGTGAGCTCCAGGGATCCCAAGGGGTCACGCACTCCCCCGAGTTTATAGCTTGGGCACCGGGGATCCTGTGGAGTACCTGTGCCTTTTCTGTGTTCAGGGCTGTGGGGTCTGGGTCTTCCACAAAACCACACTCTCTCTGGGCTGGGGCCATGGGCTAAATGCCAGCCTGCCCTTGGTCGCACAGGCTCCAGCGCACACTCTTCCCAGGGCTATGCCTGGGTGCTCACAGCCCCTGTGTGATTGTCTCTCAGTCCTCACTCCCCTCTCTGTGCCTTCAAGCAACTAGGCCTCCCCCAGGTGCTGCTCAATCCTTGTTTGGCTGGGGAGGGAGCGGTTGACCCAGCTCTCTCCCGAGTGCCCTGAGGCAGACCTGGGAGTGCCCAGCCTGAGGCTGATCCCTGGGCCCTTATTATCCTGAAGCACTCTCCCTGCCATCTGGTTTTTCAGTGTCCAATACAATTTTTGATCTCCTATTTTCATAAATGTGATATTGTTGCCTTTTTGCTCTGTTCCTCCATAGATTGGTTAGTTTTTTTCCCCCTGTGTAGGAAGAAGTGGAATCTGCTCCCTCCTACCATGCTGCCATCTTCCTCCCTCAGGAGCTATCACATTGTTAATGGAGAAGGAAGAGGAGTGAAAAATATGGAACTGATATCATTCACTATTTCACTTTGACGAGGAGAGGGAAATCTGAGACTACAAGGGGGAAAAAAGAGAGGTCCTTAGGAGAAAAGCCTCATGTAGAGGGGATTTTTACAACATTTAACAACCTGCATGGCATGACCATCAAGTGATTACAATGAATTCTGGGCAGTGTTCCACACTGATGCATACACACTACATCACTGTTTATGGGTCCAAAATAGCACTGTGTTCACCATCCTTTCTGTAAACCCCTACATGCCCCTCCCAGTAAGGGTCTCTCCAAAGCCCAGCCCTTTTTGCTTCCTTAGGGTCCAGTCTTAGAATGAATGCTTTTGTGCAACAGGGAAACTACCCAGTGAGAAGAGGTCAGCCTCCATGCAGGGATTAGAAAAGTCTGAAAATGTGTAGCAATGGGAGCCTTGGAATTGGCCTGATGGGTCAAATTATGATGATGAGTCCAGACAGGCCCACAGAGTCCAGAGATATAAATATGGGAGCAAGTCTTTGAGTCAGATATGTGCACATGTGTCAGAGAGAGGTCTGACAATACGATATCATTTTAAGGTGGCATTTGGGCAGATGCCCAAGTATTAGTAGCTAAAACCTACCAACAAACATAACGTGTCCCAGGCTGTTTGTGTGTGCCAGGTAGTCAGTGGGGGCTGGGGAAGCTATAGCTAGCACCTGATGTGGGAAAGTCAGAGAGATGTCAATTAGGATAGATAGCATAAGAATTGAGGACTTATATTTCACAGAGCAGCATTTTCACTGATGTGTCCCCTAGGGCAAGGGATATAAAGGAAAGAATAAACAAGTGGGATCTCATCAAAATAAAAAGCTTCTGCATGGCTGAAGAGAACAGTATTAAAATAAAGAGAACCAACTGTATGGGAAAACATATGTGCCAATGATACCTCAGATAAGTGTTTCATCCCAAAATATATAAAGAACTCACATGACTCCACTCTAAGAAGACAAGCACCCCAATTAAAAAATGGGCAAAGGACTTGAACAGACACTTCTCCAAGGAGGACATACACAGTATTCAGAGACATGTGAAAAGATGCTCAGTATTGCTAGCTATCAGAGAGATGCAAATTAAAACTACCGTGAGATATCACTTCACACCAATCAGAATGGCCGTCATAAACAAAGCAACAAACAACAAGTATTGGAGAGGTTGTGGAGAAAAGGGAACCCTAATGCACTGTTGGTGGGATTCCAGACTGGTACAATCACTATGGGAAACATTATGGAATTTTCTCAGAAAACTAAAAATGGATCTTCCTTTTGACCCAGCAATTCCACTGCTAGGATTATATCCAAACAACCCTGAAACACCAATCCAAAAGAACCTATGCACCCCAATGTTCATAGCAGCACAATTCACAATAGCCAAGTGCTGGAAGCAACCTGGGCGTCCATCAGGAAGTGAATGGATCAAAAAACCATGGTACATGTACACAAAGGAATTCTATGCAGCAGAAAGAAAGAAGGAGCTCCTATCCTTTGTGACAGCATGGATGGAGCTGGAAAGCATTATACTAAGTGAAATAAGCCATGTGGTGAAGGATCAGACTCTTACATGCTAAAAATAACTTCACTTGGAATGCTCTGTTACTAGAAAGCATAAAGCCATTACTGAAAGCAGCCAATATCACAGGTTTCCATGACACTGGAAAAAACAAGGGTTTCACACGGAAGAAAAATTAAGGTTAGGAAAGTTTTCTCACATTCATAATGCTACCCTTCTTATCACTTTAGATGGGGTCTCAGATGATTGTGACCAAGAATATGTGGCCTTTCTAAAAGTTACATTTTTTTCTTGCAAGGCAAGAGAATGAGTGAGTTTGTTCAAAGAATAAGGCTGCAGGCTTCCCCTAGTCTTGCATGTTATAACTTGCCTAGTAATCTATCACCAAGGAACATGCCCACTGCCATTAGGGATGCACTTGCAGAAAAGGGGTGTTTTTCACACAATCCAGGTCACTCAGCCAGCAAAGTGTAAAGCAGGGGTCCTCAACTTTCAGGCTGCAAACCAGTAACATCCTGGGCTGTTACAAACCAGGCCACCCAACAGGTGAGCTTGAATGTAATGTGCTTGAATTGTCCCACCCTACCAACCCGGGAGTCTGTGGAAAAATTGTCTTCCACAAAACTGGTCCCTAGTGCCAAAAGTTTGGGGACCACTAGTATAAAGGGACTTTCCTAGATACATTTATAATGTGTTTTATGGTAATTAAAAAACTCATTTAAAGGCTTCTTAAGCCCAAGTGTATCTGGGAACTACTAGTTAGTGCAGTTGAAGTTGTTATTACACAGTTTAAAGAGAGGTCTCCTTGTCTTTTCAGCTAGGAGGCAACCACTCCAGTTCTTGGCTGGCTGAAATCTGGAGCCTTGCTCATTTTGAACACACTATGAGCACAGGCTTTAATGATCATTTGGGAATATGACTTGGGCCAATTTCATCTTATGAAAAGCATGTCTAAGTTCACATGCTCTTCTATTGGCCAGGGTCTTTACTATTTAATTTGCTTTCATTAAAAAAAATTAGCCTAAATAATTGACTATTCCCAACAAACTTCTTTTTAAAAAATTTTTAATTGTTGTTCAAGTACAGTTGTCTCCATTCCCTCCCCCGCCACTCTCCTTCACCCCAGCCATTCCCACTCCCCACCCTTGATCCCACCCTTCTCTGGTTTTGTCCATGTGTCCTCTGTACATGTTCCAGAAAACCCTTCCCCTCTTCCCCCCATTATCTCCTTCCACCTCCCTCTGGTTACTGTCGGTTTGTTCTTAATTTCAGTGTCTCTGGTTCTATATTTTGCTTGCTTATTTAGTTTGTTGATTAGATTCCAGTTAAAGGTGAGATCATATGGTATTTGTCTTTCACCACCTTTCTTATTTCACTTAGCATAATGCTCTCCAGTTACATCCATGCTATTGCAAAGGGTAGGAGCTCCTTCTTTCTTTTTGCTGCATAGTATTGCATCGTGTAAATGGACCATCCTGTTTTGATCCATTCATTTACTGATGGGCAGCTAGGTTGCTTCCAACACTTGACTATTGTAAATTTTGCTGCTATAAACATTGGAGTGCATAGTGTCTTTTAGATTGGTGTTTCAGGGTTCTTAGGATATAATCCCAGCAGTGGAATTGTCAGGTCAAAAGGCAGTTCCAGTTTTAGTTTTCTGAGGAGATTCTATACTGTGTTTCCACAGTGGCTACACCAGTCTGCATTCCCACCAACAGTGCACTAGGGTTTCCTTCTCTCCACAACCTCTCCAACACTTGTTTGTTGATTTGTTTCTGTTGGACATTCTCACTTGTGTGAAGTGGAATCTCATTGTGGTATTACTTGCATCTCTCTGATGGCTAGTGATGCTGAGCATCTTTTCATATGTTTCTGGACCCTTTGTATGTCCTCCTTGGGGAAGTGTCTGTTCAAGTCCTTTGTCCATTTTTTTTAATTGGGTTGTTTGTCTTCCTAGAGTGGAGTTGTGTGAGTTCTTTATATATATTTTGGAGATCAAACACTTGTCTGAAGTATTACTAGCAAATATTTCTTCCCATAAGATTGGTTCTTTTTTCATTTTAATACTGTTTTCTTTAGCTGTGCAGAAGCTTTTTATTTTGATGAGATCCCATTTGTTTATTCTTTCCTTTATGTCCCTTGCTCTAGGGGACATATTGGTGAAAATATTACTTTGTGGAGTATCTGAGCAAAAAAAATGAAACTTGATCACCAACTTACACCATACACAAAAATAAATTTAAGATTGATAAAAGACTTAAATATAAGTCATGACACTATAAAAATCCTAGAGGAGAACATACGTAGGAAAATCTCAGATATTCCAACAGTCTTCTTTTTTTTTTTA
>PVIA01016890.1:0-17397 GCA_004024845.1 Tonatia bakeri | reverse complement strand
CCCCTTTTACCAGCCGCCCAGAACCCCTCCAGAACATTAGCCACTATGGCACCAGTTCCTAGGGATAGCTCCAAAAACAGTAGGCATCTACAAGGAAATTCATATACACTATTTTTTACCACCCCACCCCCTGTTTTTACTTGAATGGTTGCTGTTTCCATAGTATGGTACTGTGCCATGGGGTGGGGTCAGACTGTGACGAAGTTCATTTTCATGGCTGCCCGGTAGCATCCCGGAGTCTGGAATGGGTGTAGCTTTCTAGCTCAATCTCAGTATGAGTGTGTAAATGTCCCCAGGTTTTAGTGTATTAGAGGGTGTCACAAAGGGCGTGAGGCCTGGAAATCCCAGTAAACTGTGTCCCAGGATCTACAGATGGGAGCTGACTGACAGGAGGGTGTTGTGACAGAAGAATAACACTTGGCTTCAGGCTACTCTGCTGAGGACCCTTAACAGGCTGTTGTAACAGAGAAGACCCTTTCTGTATTCGTTATCTTTGGAGGCCAACTTCGGTTAACTCTGGAGTATAAGCATCTGTCTGTTGTACTTCCTGTACCGTTTTGATCAGGAACAAAACTGGCTGAATGGCTACTGCACTTCAGAGCCAGAGGCCGGGGCGGGTGGTCTCAGGGAGAGTACTTCCTGGGGATTCTGGGTGTGGACCCCTGTGGCTCCCAGGTTCATACTCCTGTAACTCCAACCTCTGCTCCTGGACGCAGGAAGTAGAATGCTGGATTCACTCGAAAAGCATCAGCCCTGTTAAGTGTGCAAGACTTAATGCAAATGCATAATACAGAACAGTTCGTGGCAGCGTCTTCGTTAGTTCTGAAAGGTAGAGGGATACAAACCCCAAAATATTATCAGGTGCGCAGATGGCCGAGGGCGTGTTTAGAAACCTGGTTCTCTCTCATTTTTTTCTGTTGGTTGGGCTCTGCGAGGGGGCAGGGACCAAACAACCTTTTTGGTTTTCTCAGTTGATGCCAGTGTCCTATTAGGATGTGTTTGGAGATATGACATAAAAGGTGGTTATTCCTTAGATGCCACCTCTGCGACGACGGTCTTGAGTCACTGGGTGCTGGAGCTTGTTACAGCACTGACCATTGTCCTCATGGAGTGGCCTTACTGAACTTGCTCCACCGGAGCCCAAGGAAGGGTTGGGGGCCCATAGACGTCTTGGTGAGCTGGGTCCTAGGCTGAAGTTGGTTGAGGGTGGCCTGCTCAGAGGAGGCTGATGGGTGTAGAAGAACCATCGGTTGTCTTGCTACTCCTGGCCAGCATGCCATGAAGAATGTCACCCTTTGAAGCTTCCTCCGCCAGTCAAGAGCTGTGGGTATTGGATGCTTTTGTAGTCACGTAACAAAGTCCAGGAGTGTTTGAAATTGCTCCAGGTTTGCGTGGCCAGTGGGCAGTGAGAAAGGGCAGTCAGGGTAGTAGCTGGTGGCTCCGCCTTGTACACGAAACAAGTCAGTCCGTCTTCACACACTCAGGTGTGGCAATGGAATTCGGTGTTCTCTGTTCTAGATGAAGGAGTGACAGCAACTTGATCCATTTCATCTGTAGAGAGGGTAAGGCAAGATCTCTGAATCTGTTCTCTCCCTGGGGGAGGGGAGAAAGGCAGGGCGGGCCAGTTGCTCTTCCAGTGGCTGTGAAAGGGGATGTGGTTTCGTTACCAGGGTCCCAAGGAGCATGGCGGGGGGGGTCATCATTTCTGTCTCTGAGGGGCTCAGTGTGTCCGGAGGCCCCTGCAGAACGCAGGGGTCAGCAGGCTGTAAGCGAGCTCTGGGTGCTGGCATCCAAGCACGTGTCTGGTTAATTAAAAGGCATGGTGGCTACATGCCTTTTAACTAACTAACCCAGGGCCTTCTTCTATTTCAGTTTTTGAGTTACTGAGAGGTGCCACTCAAGTGTCTACTTTTTTCTGAAAACGACTCACGCATTTAAAAATTAATTATCAACCTTCCACAACAGCTCATTTTAGGCCCTCTTTCCTTTGCTCACCTAACTCTAAGAGTATTTCTGTTTTTAACCAAAAGTTTATATTCCTTGTCTCTCCTAAGGTATAAACGTATTCAAGACAAAATGGACCTACTTTCTAGGTTCTGTAACATGTAGCAGGGGTGTCCAGCCTGCAGCCCGTGGGCCGCATGTGGCCCAGGACGGCTATGAATGTGGCCCAATACAAAATCATAAATTTGGTCCTGGCTGGTATAGCTCAGTGGTTTGAGCACAGGCCTGTGAACCAAAGCATCACCGGTTTGATTCCCAGTCAGGGCACATGCCTGGGTTGCAGGCCATATTCCCAGTATGGGGTGTGCTAGAGGCAACCACGCATTGATGTTTCACTCCCTCTCTTTCTCCCTCCCTTCCCCATCTCTAAAATAAATAAATAAAATCTAGAAAAAATCATAAATTTACTTAAAACCATTTTTTTTTGCTCATCAGTTTTCATTAGTATTTATGTATTAACGTGTGGCCTAAGACAAATCTCCTTCTTCCAGTGTGGCCCAGAGACCCCAAAAGGTCAGCACCCCTGGTACAGGGCAGTCTTCTGTCTACAGACAATATCCCTTGTATGGCAGAGAGCATGCGGCTGGTTCTGTGGGGCTGCTAGGAAATGCACAAGGAAAGGTGGGTTGGGGTCATTCCGTGACTGACCTCGTCCGCTGCCCGAGGGAGCCTAGGCCTTGTTCTGTAGGCAGTGCCGAGCCATACGCACAGAGAAGTGGTAAGACTAGATCTGGGTTTTTAGAAGGAACACTCTGCCTGTAGGATGGATGGTAGGTAAGTTGGCCTGTGGGCTTGAGCAGTGTGGTTCCTCTTCCAAGGTGCTCCTAAAAACAACCGAAAACACCCCCCCACACACACACACACACACACTGAGCAAAGACTTAAACAGGGACTTGAAGAAGAAACTTCAGCACACCAACTCTAACAAGTAGTGGCTATAAACAAGGAGATGGAGCAAGTGGAATCCCAGTCAGAGCTTGGGGAAAATTTGAGTAACTGTGTGCCTGGGTGGTTGTCACAGGTGGGCACAGGTAACCAGGTTCTTGGTGATCACGGACAAAGAATTGACCGAACACACAGAGTTTATAGCATAAAGAGAGAGCGAGCAGATTTTTAAGCGATAGTACACTCCACAGAACATGGGAGCGGGCCAACTCCGAGCAGAGACTGACCTCAGGGGCTGGAGGGATTCTGTTCTCATAGGGCGGATCCTTCCTGGCTACTTTTGACGGGCTTTTATTGCCCATGTGCAAATAGTTGTATTACTTTAAAGCTACTGAGCATGTCGTCTCCCCCGATTTTCCTTGACTAGCCACTGGAGAAGGGGGTTGCACAATGTTAATTTATTATAATGCTATTATAATGAAGCAGGGGTCGTGTAGCATCTTCTGCACAGGCGCATTCATGAGTCACCATGATTCAGTGCCTTTCCAGAAAGCAGGAACAACCGATCTGAGAACAGGGTCTCTGTCCTGTATGTAGGTCCTTTATCTCAGCCCTGGGGCACCCCGGAGTTGCCTCCTTCCTGACTGTCTCCTGCCTCACGGTGGCCGCCCTGCTGCCCCGCGAAAAGCAGCACAGAACTGGCCCTGAGAGCTCTCCAAGACCTCCCTGGTGGCACTCCTGAACCCACAGCTCAGAGCCTGGCAGAGGCAAGGACACCCCAGGGGCAGGCGTGGAGAGGGAGGGTGCCTTGGCCACGCCCTCCCAGTAATGACCCCTTTGATGACTCAGCTTTCTTCGCCATTCACCCTTATCTCTGTGTCCTGAGGTGGCCTCTGGCTCAGGCCCTGACCTGGGATGCACTGGGAGTCTGCGTTGGGGGAGGGCACACATAATTACATGGAAAGGTCTCCATTGTTATTCAAAAATATTCCATCCCTCAAACAAAGCAAACTACAAAAAACTGCCTCATAACCAGTTCCCCAGATAATGTCCTATCGTTGTCTTGCTCTTCATAGCTCAGCATCTTAATAAGAAAATGAGTTTGCTTTTATTGACCACCTTCACTGTGTTAATACTGTGTGATTCCACTCGTGTGTGGAATCTAATGAACAAACTGAACTAACAAGCAAAACAGAGGCAGACTCGTGGAGAATAAATAGAGAGCAGGCTGACAGCCCTGTGGGGGGTGGAGGGGGATGGAGGTATTGAGCAAAAAAGAAAAAGGACTCATGGACATGGACAACAGTGTAGTGATTGTGGGCGGGGGAGAGGGTGGGTGGGGATGGGAGAAGGTATAAGGGGGATAAATGGTAATGGAAAAAATAAAGAAAAAAATAGCCCTGGCTGGTGTGGCTCAGTGGATTGAGTGCCAGCCTGTGAACCAGGGAGTCACCGGTTCGATTCCCAGTCAGGGCACATGCTTGGCTTGCAGGCCAGGTCCCCAGTGGGGGGGCATGGGAGAGACAGCCAGACATTGATGTTTCTCTCCCTCTCTTCCTCTCTCCTTTCCCCTCTCTAAAAATAAATGAATAAAATCTTTAACAAAATACAATAAAACTTATTTTAAAAATAACATGCAGTGCGTAACTTAATTCTTTCTCCCAACTCCATCCCCATTTGAACTGTGTTTCCCGAGGCCACTCGTCATCTCTTTCCTTGTTTCCCGTGACATCACCTTTTGTTTTCTCCAGACATCTCCAGCTTTCCCTTCTCAGCTCCTTTTGGGGACAGCAGTGCCTTCACTTGGCCCCTGAATACCCACCGGAGTCTCGCCTCCATCCCTCTTTTCACGCACGCGCTTTCCCGGGACGGCTCCTCCGTACCCAAGTCTGGACCCAGAAAACATAAAGTATCAAAATATATGTGGGTGAATTTCTTTATGCCATCACTGTAAAATTTAACCTTTTTATTCTTTTGAAAAGCATTTTATTTTGACATTAATTGCAGAGTTACAGACATGCAAGAAAAAATCGAGTGCTCCTGTGTGTCCTTTGCCCAACTCCCCGGACGGCCGGAGCCCATGAAGCTGGTCCGTAAAGACTGCTGTGGGCTGTTACCAGCCTTCCCACTGGCCTCCCTTCTCCCTTCCAGAGTCCAGTTTGGAATCCTAGGTTGCATTTATTTTCTTGTCTCTGTAGTCCTCCAGTCTGCGGCAGTTCTTCAATGACCTTCATTCTGTGGAAAAGTCCTTGAAGGATGTCCCTCGTTTGGGGTTTGTCGGATGTTTTCTCGTGCACAGACTGAGGTAGTGCATTTTTGGCAAGGCTGTCATAGGCCTGATTGTGTGTTCTTCTCAGAGCACCGTGGTTGGGGTACTCGGTGCTGCTATATATCGTTCCCGATGACCCCAGTCTTTTTTTTCTCTTTCTTCCTTTTTTTAATTTTATTGATTATGCTGTTACAGTTGTCCCATTTTCCCCCTTCACTCCCCTCCACCCTGCCCACCCCCTCCCACCCACATTCCCCCCCTTTAGTTCATGTCCATGTGTCATAATTTCTTTAGCTTCTACATTTCCCATACTATTCTTACCCTCCCCCTCTCTATTTTCTACCCACTGTCTATGCTACTTATTCTCTATATCTTTTCCCCCTCTCTCCTTTTCCCCCTTCCCTGTTGCTAATCCTCCATGTGATCTCCATTTCTGTGGTTCTGTTCCTGTTCTAGTTGTTTGCTTAGTTTGCTTTTGTTTTAGGTATGGTTGTTACTAACTGAAAGTTTGAAGTCTTTTTTTACTGTTCATACTTTTAATCTTCATTTTCTTAGGTAAGTCACTTTAACATTTCATATAATAAGGGCTTGGTGATGATGAATTCCTTTAACTTGGCCTTATCTGAGAAGCACTTTATCTGCCCTTCCATTCTAAATGAAAGCTTTGCTGGATAGAGCAGTCTTGGGTATAGGTCCTTGCCTTTCAAGACTTGGAATATTTCTTTCCAGCCCCTTCTTGCCTGCAAGGTCTCTTTTGAGAAATCAGCTGACAGTGTGGTGGGAACTCCTTTGTAGGTAACTGTCCCCTTATCTCTTGCTGCTTGTAGAATTCTCTCCTTCATTTTTACCTTGGCTAATGTAATTATGATATGCCTTGGTGTGTTCCTCCTTGGCCGATGACCCCAGTCTTGCTCACTCAGTCAAGGTGGTGTCTGCCAGTTGCTTATTATTATTATTATTATTACATACACTTACTATTTTTCCCTTTGTAATTAGTAAATATCTTGGGGGAGATACTTCAAGACTATGCAGGTATCCTCTTTCTCCTCAAACTTTGCCCACTAATTTTAGCGTCCAGTGGTTGGTTTACCCGTGACAATGATGACCGTGGTGTTTACCAAGTGGTGTCTTAGTGTTGCTTTTAAGAAGGAACCTCCATGACCGTGAACTTTTTGTTTGGGCAGTGAGCAGCCATTTGGCAGTGCTGAATTTGGAATGATTTAGACCTTTCACAACAGTGGAAAATGCTACAGCCCATTAATGTTGGACACATTTCTTTAATCCTTGTCATCACCAAAACACCTGTGAGAACTATGCAAAAGGCACAGTGGTTCTGGTCTGCTCTGAGTCTTTTTCCCTGCTGCTCCTCTCCACCTCGAGTCGCACTGGGCACCGAGGTTTGTTCTGAGAAGGTGTTATGGCAAAGTCTCCTGAGCGACAGAAGCTCAGGAGTCCGAGGCTGGGGACAGCCTCCGGCAGAGCTCCATACTGGTTACATTCCCAGAAGGCATTCCTTGGCCAAGTTCTAGTTTCCTCATTTGTAAGAGGGGGGATTCTAATACGGATTGATGTGAGAGTTAAATGAGTGAGTATCTATGAGAGTGTTTTTTAATAGAAAGGCATTTTCTAACTATAAACTGTTCCCAAAGTCATCTATTATTTTACAAGTCAAGTATGTACTGAGTCACCATTATACGTGAGCTCCCTCAGGGTGTTGGGATGTGGCGGTGAGAGGCCTCTGTCCTCAGGGGGCTTGTATTTTAGGGAAAGAGATGGACAGTATGCCAGTACACAGAGAAATAAATGCACTTGCCGTAGTAGTAAGTGCCGTAAAGTGAAAAACCAGGACGGTGTTGTAAAGTGTGCTATAGAAAATAAGACAGGGTGGTGGGTTAGAGAACAAGGGACGGTTAGGTGGGGTGAGACGGCGCAGACATCCCGGTCAGGGAGGTGTCTCTGGAGGTGACTTCTGAGTTGAGATCCTTAAGATTAGGAGTCAGCAGACTCCAGCAGACTCATTGAGATTAGGAGTCCCCAGTTCTCCCCGAGTGAAGAACTGGGGACAACAAATACGAAGGCCCCACGAAGGGGGAGGGGTTCGGTGTGTCAGGGAAAAGCAGAGGGCACGGGGTCACTGCGGTGCAGTGAGAGGCTGGTGGGAGAGCCAGTCCAGCGGCCGGCAGGGGCAGCGCCGTGGAGCGCCTTGGAGACCGCCCACAGGAGTTCACGTTGGCCGTGCATTGGGAGCTCGGAAGGTTTTAAGCAGGAGAATTACAGGATGCGATTTTCATTTCAAAATGATTGTTCTGGCTGCTATGAGGGCATGGACGAGGTGGTTGGTAAGAGCAGAAAGAGACAGACTGTGTGGAAGCTATTGTGGTGGTTCCGGCAAGAGAAAGGTGGTCCAAGTAGGGCTGCAGTGGAAGGAGTCTTGCTATTGTTGTGGGCTGAGTTTTAACCGCAGCAAGTCCTGTCCCTATCACCCAGTGCCCCAGAATAGAACCTGACTTGAATATAAGGTCTTTAAAGAGGAGATTAGGTCAAAAGGAGGCCATTAGGTCAGGCTCTAGTCCAACCTTACTGGGGTCCTTATCGAAAGAGGGAATGTGACAGAGGCACCAGGGACGCGTGTGCACGCAGGAAAGGCTAAGTGAGGACACTGGGAGAAGGTGGCGGTCTGCAGGCCGAGGAGAGAGGCCTCAGGAGAAACCAGCCCTGCCACATGGTGATTCTGGACTTCCAGCCTCCAGAACCTGGAGAAAATACACCTCGGTTGTTTAAGCCACCTGTCTGCTGTGCTTTGTCGTTGCCTCCCTGGCAAACGCACGTAGTGGTGACAATGGTGATGGTGGGCCTTGTCACAACTGTGTCATTCCCTCCAGTCAGCTCCCACGTGTTCTTTGTGTCTCTGCCTCTCCCATTCGATGGTGTATTCACGGTGGGAGCAGGGGCCTTTCTCCCTGATTCGAGACAGTCACCCCAGCGCCTGGGGCAGTGCCTGAGCCAGGAGATGCTGAGTCTTTTTATTTGGGGGCTGCAAACTCTGGTACGTGGGACCGTGTAAGAAATAACAATGTTGCAAGTTAGAACCAGAAGTTCTTCCGGAAAGTGTATTTTAGTGGTGGAAAAATGACCCTCACTTGATTAGAGGGATATTTGGAAAGAGGACTTTAAAAAAAAAGTAGTTCTGCAAATAAGGAGATTTAGCCATTATTTCAGCTTCATTTCACGGCTTTGTCAGAATAAAGCTAATGTGTGGAAAACGTCTTCCCCAAGTGCAAGGCTTCCCCTATGTGTCTGTCCTGCCGGGAGTGGCTCCGGACATCCAGTTGTGTTCAATAACTGTTTACTAAATAAACGGGAATATTTCAAATCCTTGTTTCTTCTTAGAGCATTTTGAATTGCTTTTAACATTCTCTCATATTTAGCCCAGTATCAGTCATTCCACAGAGAAGGTAAAATGTTTCGCCTGTGCTTTCCTCGGGCACCTTGCATGGGTGGTCTTGAATCAGGTCTTGTCCACGTTTTTGACCTTAGACTGCCCTTAAACGGAAGACTCGCAACCCAGCTCAATGGCTCTGGCTCCACCTTGTGTCGGAAACGTGGTACCACACCCACTGAATGCTGGCTCGCCAAGAACCAGCCTGCCTGCACCCCACCCTCCCCATCAATTTTAAGTGGCCCAAATGCTGTACACAAATCAAATGGTGATATCACTGTTGGGCAAGCTTATTGTGACTCATGTGTTCTGAAGTGACTTGGTCTCCATGTTTAGTACTCTTGGTGTAGTACAAGTACAGAAACAAGTTCTTAGTATTTAACCACAAAGGCTTTTGGAGTTGGTTTGTAGTCCTTACCAAAGATGGATGGCCTGATCTTTTTCTGGCCCCTGTTTTTTCTGGCCCTGCTCTTGTCTCCTCAGCTCGCCTGTCAGAGCCTTAGTGCTCCTGAGGCTGAGCTGCTGGCCGTGTGGTCGCCTCCGGAGTGGCAGCTTGCCTGCTCCGCCCAGAGGCCATCTGGCGTGCTGGGGGTCCACCTGGCCCCTTCTGCTGTGCGCCCAGGTTCTTGGCACCAGGGTTACGGTGTGAGCTCATGGGATCATCTTCCTCTGTGCCTCTGGCCTTGTGTTTTAGGACCTGAGAACAGGAGAAGCTTGGAGTCGTCTTTGTTTTTCTCCTGTAATTTCCCTCGACTTTCCTCTCAGGGACTCTAGGGGCTTGGGAGGCCTCTGGGTATACATTCACCCCATTCTGTAACCTTTGGAGGAAAGAACACATTTGAGAAGAATGGGCTGTGAGTGTTTAGACATGGCCCCCCTTCCTCTCCCTCTGCCCTTTTGAACCTGCTTCCCAGGCTCCCTCCACCTGGCCTTCCCCGGGCGTGCCACCGGCCAGCCTCCTTGGGCCAGAGGCCGCCCTGCCATTCTGCTGGACACTGTTCCTCTGCCGCGAGCCCGTGCCCAGTGCCGAGCGAGCGTCACTCACACGACCTGGCTCCCCTCCTGCGGCAGCGGGTGCTGAGCACAGTGCTGCCTGCCTCTCTGTTTGGCCAGTTTCCCACACACCCGTCGTTCCCTGCGAGGAATGGTGAACTCACAGCCCGCCTGTGCTTCACGCGCACTGCGCGTGATGTTTTAGATCTCATCAGTGTGGCCGGGTTTTTAATTTTCAGCTCTAAAGTGCCGAGTGAAAAGGTTGTAACTCATGGATTTTACTGTGAAACGGACGGTTTAGACATCCTTGATAATCAACATTTCAAGCAAAACCGATAAAAATAGTGTGCCACAAAAGAGCCAATGATTTTTTATAAGTAGTTTATATGAGACAGGGTTTCTGTTATTATTTCTTATCATTTGGGTTTGTATGGCTGAGGCTGAAGTGTGCTTATCTTGTTTTGTTTTTAATGAAAACTTTTTATTAAAAAATGTCAAACTTACAGACAAATAGGAAGCACGGGGCACTGAGCTGTTATGCACTCTCACCCGGACGTACCAGTTCCCTACATCCCACTGAGAGGGCTGCTGCTCACGTGGGTTCCCTCTCCGTCTCTCCATGATTGTCACTCTGCGGGACGCGCTGAGAATGGGTTGTAGACACTGTGGCCTTTCCTCTGACATGCTCCAGGGTGTGTCCTCCGAGAACAAGGACATTCTGTTACATAAGCCACAAGTTTTGTGTGTGTGTGTGTGGAGGGGGGGGGGTTAAAGATAATTTTAGAATCAGAGCACTTGGGGAGGACTTGTAAGAGTCATTTGCCCACTCCTCTGCTCCTTGCAGGTAAATTCTTTGACAGGACAAAACTGATGTTTTCCAAGAGTGATAAACTCGCTCCTGCAGGGACCAGGCCTTAGCATGAATGTGTGAATTAGAAGGCACTGGGTAGTTTTCATGGCGTGTATGCATGCCCCATCTACACAAATCTGTACACCAACCAAACACTATCCAAACAGAACCTTACCCGAGGGCCACATTCATCCCTTGGATCACAGCCGTGACCCCTGGATCGACCTTCAAGGCTCCCATAGGGTGGAATTCCACAGCTTTCTTTAGGAGCACCTGTTACAGGAAATTCTCCTTTAAGTCTAATTAAATGCTCTGTTGTGATTTATGTGAGCCAGCAACGTGGAGTGGTTAAAAAAAATGTGAATTCCAGCCTGCCTGCGTTTGAGTCCATTTCCACTGTTTACTGGGATCTTGGAGAAAAAAATTACCTAACTCCTCATTTGTAAAATAATAGCACCCACCACTCAGAGCTGCTGTGACAAGAAAGTGGAAATGAATATTTAAAGTCCTTTCAACAGAGCCTTGAAGACATGATAAAAATTTGGTATCACTGTGTTCTGTTCATACGGAGTGGCCTGGAGGGAGTTCTTCTCGAATCCTTACAGGCTGTGCATGATCAGAAGGGGTCTGGGTGAGCTGGGAGGGCTGTTCTTTCCCGAAGTCTCAGAGGTCATGTCCGTTCCTAAGGCAGAAAGCTCTGCTCCCAGCCCCGTTTTCTACTTCACCGCTCTTGTCAGACTTCTCCTCAGCTCCTGAGAGTTTGCTAGTCTTGAGGAGGCTGTCGCTTGAATAGATTGGCTGGAGGGGTCCCGGGCATGTTACGTGGCTGTTTCCTCGCCTGTAAAACGGAGACCCCAGAAGCACGTGCCGCCTGGGGTTGCTGTGAGGGTTGAGTGGGTGCCCTGCATACCGGCTGGAACAGTGCCTGGCACACGGCCAGTGCAGGACACTGCCTGCGACCGCTGGGTAGGGCACACAGTTGTGTGCTTTGTAGTTGTGGGCCGAGCTTCTGTATCACTAGCACTCTTTAGGGGGTTTTCTTCCTCTTTATGTACAACTCTAAGATATTTCTTATTCTCTCAGCCTTTTGTAAAGTTTTTAACAAAAGGGTCATTTTGCAACTGGGGCAGGGAGGGAGGGTACAGGGTAGGAGGCAGTTGAGGGGGTTATGGGAGGAGAAGAGATGGAGTTATGGGAGGGAAGGGGGTGGCGAGAGAGAGCCTTGGACTGATGGCTAGAAGAGAGCTAGTGGTGGCAGGATTTGGGGGAGGTGCTGGTTGTGGAGGGGGTGAGTGGGGTAGTTACCAGGTAAGCAATTTGGAAGGAGTAGTGGGATAGCAACAGGAGGCTGCAGAGTAGAATGGTGGGAGGTGGTCAGGCACTGTCAGAAATCTGTCCTGAGGCCATAGGTTTAAGTGCCCTGCAGCTGCTGTCACGCTGCTGTCACCTTCAGCCTCCGGGCAGACACTGTCATTCCCCTGCACAGGTGTGGGGGCGGAGGCTCAGAGGAGCGAACTGACACTTAACACAGTTAGCTCTTAAGTGACTGACCTTTCTCTTCCTTCCTCCTTTCTTTTCAGTTTCTAGAACTTTTGGATTTTGGCCTAGGGAAGGCTTGCATTTACCGACCAATGCAAACACTTCTTTCTTCTCTCGTTGGTTTACTGCTCTGCCTTTTACTTTCCCCAGAAAGTGTCTTCCATTCTCTCAAGGTGATATTCACCGAGTGACTTTGTTTGCTTGGCCGCATCTGCTCTGACATGACCTAGAGCAGCGACTGTCCACCGTTTCCGTCCCTGGGCACACGTGGACCGATCACTGGGATTCTGTGGCACAGTTTCACATTGTTTGCTGACCTCACAAAAACTGTTGTATGATTTTGATTCGTTCACACCAGACAGCTATTGTTGTGTTGGCCACTGTCATTGTTTTTATTTGGCCGTCAAAGAGAAAAGAGGGCAGTGTTTTAAACATTCCTGCAGCACGCCGGGTGAAAACCGCTGACCTAGAGAAACAGCACTTGCCTGTTCAGAGTTTCTGTTCTAAAACTTGACTGCTTTTTCCGCAGGGAGATTGGAACTATCGTGCGGTCGCTGGGGTGCTGCCCCAGCGAGGGAGAGCTGCACGAGCTGATCGCAGAGGTGAGTGGGGCCCAGGTTTCGTTCAGCAGGGTCTGTGCGGCCCCACCTCCTCATAATGGAGAGAAAGGCTCCTTACCTGAAAGTGAAAGTGCCCTCAACTACTAAATGTGCCCACGAGAACATTAGGGCGGCTTGTGAACTGCCCGGCCAGCAGGATCTGAGAAACTGCTACCAGATCTTGAGGAAGTGGCTGTGACCAAGTAACGCAATGGATCAGTGCTTTAGATACCACGCTCTCTGAAGTTAGTTGGAAAGCTCCAGGAGCCACAGGGACTGACTGTATGCAGAAAGAGGGTTGGCAGGTGACAGATGATAAGTATCAGTTCAAAGGGGACAGAAGCAGAAGTAGAGACTGTAAGGAAGTTGGAAATAAAACCGACTTTCAGAAGGAGTAGTAAACATAATACAATAACGAGAACTAGCTTGGCATTGACCAGGCAGTCTAAGAATTTTTACAAAACGATCGTTTGCAGCAGAGCAGGCGAGTTTCTGGAGACTTACCCACACAGTGGTGCCGAGCAGCCCAAGGCCAGGCAGCTGCATGCTCGTTTGGTTTTCCAGGGAAGTGTCTGATCTCATTTCAAGTGCAGCTTTCAGTTCAACACAGCAGAGTCCTAAAGGGAAAAAAGCTCCCTGGGCAACCACCAGGAGAAGGGTTTTTTCAGAAATGCTTACCTAGGGTGTGTGGGTCCAGGGGGAAGCCAGTGACAACAAAGAGAACAAGGTGGAAAGGCAAGGAGGTGGGACTTTGTTTCTTTACTCCTCGCACTCAGCGCAGTACGAGCTATTCAGCGGGACGGAGAAGGGGGCGGGAGTGCCTGGGTGCTCTGGGAGCCTCAGTTTCTCCACGATACCACTGCCTCAAAGTCTGCTCCGAAGGCCAGTGAGCTGACGCATAAGGAGACATGCTACAGCATTGTACGAAGTTAAGGAATGGGAGATTGGAAAGATGATCCTGTTGCCCCTTGGTAACTAAAAAGCAGTACCAACTTCTCATTAGCATTTAAAAATACTCAATAAAGCAGGGAATCTTTACAGTGTTTTTCCTTTTGGAGGTCCAATAAAGCTAATTTTACCAAGACTAGAGGAAGGTGCACTGGCTTGAATAGAATTTCTTTATAAAATGTAAAGATATATACAATGTAAAAATGAACAATGACATTTAAAAATTAATGTGTTGTATATGTGGTTCTGAATATGTCTTTGACCCTAATGAGTTTATGTACTCAGTTTGACCAGAGTTATTTTAGGGAGTTTTCTCATTACGGAGAGCAAAGATCACTGTTTATGCATCGCCGTATTCAGATCGGTATTGTGTTCACCACAGTGCGTTTGCTTAAACCAAATCTCAACTCAGGATGGGGCTTGTCCTCCCGTCTCACTGCAGCAGAACTTTAAATGGTTGCTTTTGGCACAGGTGGGTGGAAGAGTGCCCCAGTAGTGACTGTGACCCCAACACTTGCTGCCTGTGTCAAAGGGGGGGGGGCACGCCGCTGGGGGCAGGAGGGACACCATGCCTAGGTGGAGAGAAGCTGACCCGGAAGGAAGGGTGGGGATCGCTTGGGGTGGCTGGAGCCCCGTGAGGCCCCCACCCCAAAGGATAAAATGGGGACATGAGTGACCTGACAGCCACTGACTCCCGCGCTGCTCCGAGTTGTAGAGACTCAGAGTTGGAAGGGAGCTTGTCAATGACCTGATTTCGCCACCTGTTGAGTCTTGGAATCTCTGATGCTCCAGCCAAGAGATGATTCAGTCTTTTTTTCTCCCTCCCTCCCTCCCTCCCTCCCTTGATATAATAAGAAAGGGACTTAAACGTCAAAGAATCATGTATTCTAATTTTTGCACAGTAGCCTCTGGAATGTTTGGAGTGAGTAATTTTTCTAAAATAGGCAGATTTACAATTTTTATATTTTACATTTGAAATGTGGCTTTCATACTTTTACTACAAATAGTTAAAAATTCATTTGCATGTCTTACTTGGTGACCCGGAACCGGTTGAAACGTTGGTGCTTTATAAACCATCTTAAGTACTGAGATTGTCTTGCTTTTGTGGGGCATGAAATAGTTCAGTTTGCCGACTGATTGTTAGGTCACTGGGGAGGAATGAATTCTCACTGTGTGTTTTATGGCACCTGTTCCGTGAGCTCAGCATTAAAATAAATAATGCTTTAATGAGAGGAGAGACGGCCTGATGCTTTGGCTGCGGGACTGGGAGCAGAGCGCTCTGGGCTGCGACCCCACTGAAACAGCTGACGGACACCGAGGACCGAGATAGCCGGGCACTGCACCCCCGTGCACATTTGCTCACATGCAAAACCAATAAAGAAAGTGACTTTTACCAAAGCATAGTAAGGAGCAGTGTTTGCCTCATGCTGTGAGACTCAGATAGATGTTGATGTGCTCTGACATCCCACAGTATTCACATGTTTACTGACCACCCTGGGGAAGAGGAGGCAAGGAGACCCGAGGGTCTGAAGGCACTGTGGTGGCCTCGCAGAGGCAGGGCCCCTGTGTGTGGCAGGGAGAGCGTTCTGTCTTCTTCAGGGTGCCTGTGCCCATAATTCTTGGGAGGAGGAGAAGCGCCGGGGTGGGGATACCAGGGCCTTGGTCTTCCGGGGAAACGTGCACTTACACTGTTAAGGTGAACTCACTGTCGATGGCATGTGAAGGCTACACTGGGGATCTCCCTGCAAAGTGACTTTATTACACTTGCATTCATAAAGGCTGCCTCGGGTACTTTCCCATCACGACCCCCTTTCCAGCACAGCAGCCTTTTTCTCAGGTGAAGCAAACTGGATTATAATGTAACTTCGCCTCATTCATGTTTGGAATGACAGATATGTTTATTCGGTTTGTTTTTGCCCTTTGGAGAGGAGGGATGCATTGGGTGGCTGGCCGTTCCTCCCCTTCTTCTGTCATTCCAGGGTGGCAGGTGGGGAGCCGGCAGCCGTGGCGGCCTCGCTACCAGTGCACCCGCTCTGTCCCCTAGGCAGGGGTCCAGGGCGGGTGACAGGCTAGTGGGTCCTCCTGGCAGTTTAACACATTGGCACCACCCTTCCTGCTGCATTTTCTGGTTGGGAGGCAGGACCAAACTTCAGTAGAAACGGTTAGCTCAATGTGGTGTCAAGGCGGATGTGTCTGAAATTTTAGCACTGGAAGCTGATTCTTTGAGGAGGAGGTGACACTGCATGACCTAGAGCTCAAAGTGCGAACACTACCAATAGAAACACTAATCACCGCAACAGACCCTTGAGGTTCCTGAGACACCTTTGTGTCATCGCAGGTAACCTTCACGACAGCCACGTAAGGACTGCTGTTGTCCCTGTGCTGTAAGCGAGGACACTGAGGCTCGGGGAGGAGTTCACTGGACTGTTTTCTACTCTCCTGGTCTAACATGGGGTTGTGTTGTGATACTTTCCCATGAGAAAAGCAACAGCATTTTTTAAAGACTCTAATCTATAATATCGAAGTGAAGTGGATTTTCCCAGCATGACTTTGCTGTAAGTGAAGAAATGGCAATGAATTCCAAGGCTTTCTGGGCTTGTCTGCTGTAATTTAGCGTATCTTTCTTGAATTCATTTCATTATAAGTTGGCTGACTGAGTTTTCTCCTAAAGAAGGTGGGTCTGAGCTGCACCACTTTCTCTGTATCAACTCTGTAGAATCAGTTCTGAATTTTGGATATGTGCTTTGCTAATCTCCGGTAGATAAGTGGAAGGAATTATGCTCGACATAGTGGTTTCAAGTCTTTGGATGACACACACTGTACGAATTGTAGTAAATATGTACATCTCACAGTTCCAGGGGTCAGAAGCCTAAAACCAGGGTGCCTGCGGCTTGGTCCCTCCTATGAGGGGAGGATCTGCTCCAAGCTTCTCCCCTTGGTGCATAGAGGACTGTCTTTATGGTCACGTGGTGTTCGTCCTACGTACTTGTCCGTGTGTCCGAATCCCCCCTTTTATAAGGATACCGGCCATGGTGGCTCAGGGCCTACCCTAAAGAGCTCGTTTTAATTTGATTACCTCTGTAAACACCCTCTCTCTACGGGAGGAGAATTCTGATGCACTGAGGGTACTGATGCACTGATGAATTTTGGGAGGATGCAGGTCAAACCTTACCAGTCACTCTTACTCTATCTTTCTCTCTCTTTCTATATGCTTACTACACATGTGTATGCTTGTATGCACACTATAGTTGTGTCTATATATATGGTTCAATATTTGATTGAATCTTAAAGGCATTTAATGCATGAATTGAAATAATTATTGAGCGTAACATTTCTAGAAAGTCATGCATTTGTCTTATCTTACTGATGACCTCATGAAGTTAGCTAGCGCACTCGCACCAGAAATGATAGAACCACACCTTATCCTCCGGTATCCACACACCTGTTTCCAGGTTCTCAGAAGTGGTGTCCTACTCTGCTGCCTGTTTCACTTTTACGATAGAGGAATACGCCATATTTTAAAATCCCATTAGAGAAACGAATGGAATGCAAACGAAGCATGGAGTTTAGTGGATGATTATGTGTCGGAACTGGTTCACTGGCCGTGACAATGAAGCCGTGGCGGTTTCACGCGCCGTGGTAGTGCAAGGGCTGGCAGTAGGGAAGCCAGGTGGGAGGTTTATGGGGAATCTGTACTGCCTCCGCAACTTTTCTGTAAACCCGAAACTGTTCTAAAATAAAAACCTATTTAAGTAGTTAAAACCTTTTATAATGTTGAACAGTGTCTGGTATGTATAACACAGTCCACCTCGCTGTGTTTAGAACCGCCACGTAATTGTATTGTTCTCACGCCATCACTTGTGCGTCTTTT
>PVIA01016889.1:0-17420 GCA_004024845.1 Tonatia bakeri | reverse complement strand
ATATAGAGAATAAGTAGCATAGACAATAGGTAGAAAATAGACAGGGGGAAGGCAAGAATAGTATGAGAAATGTAGAAGCTAAAGAACTTATGACACACGGACATGAACTAAAGGAAGGGAATGTGGGTGGGAGAGGGTGGGCAGGGTGGAGGGGAGTGAGGGGGGAAATGGGACAACTGTAACAGCATAATCAATAAAAAAATAAAAAAGAAAAAGAAAAAAATATTAACTAAGCAGACAAGCAGAACAGGAACATATTCACAGAAATAGAGATCACATGGGGGAAAACAGTGGGGAGGGGGAGGAGGGAGGTTGGAGAATCGTGAAAAGTTACAGGGAATAAGAAGCAAAAATGGCAGGTACACAATAAGGGGAAGTTAAGAATAGCACGGGAAATGGAAAAGTCAAAGCACATAAGCACAACCCATGGACATGAACTAAAGGCAGGGGATGCCAGAGGGAAGGGGTTACTGGGCAGAGGGGGACAAAGAGGGACAACTGTAATACCATAATCAATAAGGCATACTTAAAAAAGTATATTAAAAATAAAACTACCATATGATCCAGCGATCCCCCCACCCCATGGATGTATCCAAAAGAATTGATAGTAGGGACATATTTTCACACCCATATTCACGGCAAACTATTCACAACAGCCAAGAGGTGCAACCAATACTATGTGCATCAACACATAGATAGATAAACCACATATAAAGAGAAATATGATGTATATGTACAGTGGAATATTATTTAGCTTTTAAAAGAAAGAAAATCCTGCTACATGCTAAAACATGGATGAATCTTGAGGATATTAGGCCAAGTTAAATAAGTCAGTGACACAAAGACAAATACTATGATTCCACTTATTTGAGGTATCTAGTGTAGTCGAATACATAGAAACATAAAAAAGAATGGTGGTTGCCAGGGGCTAGGGGCACAGGGGAATGGAGAATCATTGTTTAATGGGTATAGAGTTTCACCCTTGCAAAATTAAAAAGTTCTGGAGATGGGTGACACAACAAGCGGAATATACAGTTGGCCCCTGAACAATATTGGTTTGAACTGTGCAGGTCCATATATACAAGAATTTTTTTTTTCAACAAATACAAGAGTCAGCCCTTGGGTTTCACATCCATGGATTCAATCAAGAACAGATTGAAAGCAGCATTTTTGATCAGTGGTTGGGAATTTTTGGATGTAGAGGAGCAGCTAAATGCACTGTTTTATGCTCTTTCATATACGGAACTTGAGCATCCATAGATTTTGGTATCTGTTGGGGGTCGTGTAACCATTCCCCACTCATACCACAGGACCACTGAAGTTTTGGGTGAGTTAAAAGTTATACATGGATGCCCTGGGCAGTGTGGCTCAGGTGCTTGGAGCCTCACCCACTATACTGAAGGGTTGTGGGGCCGTTTCCCAGTCAGTGTACACAACCTAGGTTTCAGGTTCTATCCCTAGTCATGATACATACGGGAAGCAACTAGTTGATATTTCTCACATCAATGATCATTGTTTCTCTCTGTCTCTCTAATCAATGAAAAAATGTCCTCAGGTGAGAATTCTAAGAAAAGATATGCACGATCTTCACCTGTGTGGGGTTGGTGCCCCTAACTCCTGCATTGTTTAAGTGTCAACTCTACACCACTGAGTGTGTGTGTGTAAAATTAAAGTCTTAACAGCTCAAAAAATAGGACAAAAGGGAAAAGAGATACAAGGGGAAAGTTAGTAGGACATTGTGACACTTTCTTCATTTATTTCTTATTTCTTTGTGTGCAACACTCCAGGTGACACATGGTGTCAGGAAATGAGAATACAATAGGGAACATGACACAGTCCCTGCCCTTGTGGAGCTTACACTCTGCTGTGAAGATAGGCAATACAATTCAGTGTGAAGAGTGAAATGCAGCAGAGTGCAAAAGCTGTAAAATCAAACATAAGTATCACTCATCCCAGGCCTGGGGGAGGGGTATGGTCAGGGATTGCTCTTTGGACAATGTACTGTCTAAATTGTGACATGAGAGAAAAGCAAAATATGGCATATGTATTTGTAGATGACATGATTTTGTACTCCCTCTCTCCTATCCCTTCTCTCTAGAAATAAATTAATAAAATCTTTTAAAAAATTAAAAACTTTGCACTGGAAAGCATTATGCTAAGCAAAATAAGCCAGGTGGTGAAAGACAAATACCATATGATCTCACCTTTAACAGGAACCTAAACAACAAGACAAACAAACAAGCAAAACATAACCTAAGACACTGAAATAGAGAACAGGCTGACAGCAACCAGAGGAGAGAGGGGAGGGAATTCCAGGGGAAAAGGGTAATGGTTTACAGGAACAAGTATAAAGACACATGGACAAAAACTAGGGTGGGGGTGGAAATGGGAAGGAGGTGGGGAGGGGTGGGATGGTGGGCTGGGATGGGAGTAAAGGGCAGAAAACTGTACTTGAACGACAATTAATAAAATTTAAAAAAAACTTTGCACTTCAAAGAATACTATCAGAAAGTGAAGACAATTTAATAACTGGGAGAAATACTTGAAATCATATATGTAATAGGGTCTAGTGTCCAGAAAATAAAAATAACACAGTTCAAAAATAAAAAGAAAAATAACAATAAAAAACAGGCAGAAGATTTTTTTTAAATTTCTCCAAAGAAGATACACAAATAACCAATAATCAAATGAAAAGGTGCTTAGCATCCTTACCCATTAGGGAAATACAAATCAAAACCACACTTACATACCACTTTACACACACTAGATGGATATAATAAAACAAAACACACAGAAAATTATTGTATAAGTGTTGGTGAGGATGTAGAAAAATCAGAGCCCTCATACACTGCTGGTGATAATATAAAGTGACTCAGTTGCTTTGGAAAAGTCTAACAATACCCAAAGATGTTAAACCAGTGGTTAGCATATGAGCACTCCTAGGTATATACTCAAGAAAACTGAAAAAAGCATGTCCACACAAATACCAATACCTTGATGTTCAGAGCAGCATTATTCCTAGTAGTCAAAAAGTGGAAATTTTCAAACATCCATCAATGAATGAATGGATAAACAAAATGTGATATACCCATAAGATAGAATATTATTCAGCCATTAAAAGGAATGAAGTACTGGTACATGTTACAACATGGATGAACCACAAAAACATTAAGCTAAGTGAAAGAGACCAGACACACAAGGCTGTATATTATATGGCTTCATTTATATGGCATATCCAGAATAGACAAATATACACATACAAAAAGTTGATTAGTGATTGCCACAGGGTGGGGAAGAAAAATTGTCATGGGTACAAGATTTCTTTCTGGTGGATGAAAATGTTCTGAATCAGTGGTGATGACTGCACAACCTTATGACCATGTGTAAAACATTGACTTGGATAATTTAAAAGGATGAATTCTAGAGTACATGATATAGAATCTCAAGTTTTTATTTTTAAATGATTTTTGAAATTTTAGAACAGTTTAGAATTGCAAAAAAATTGTGAAGTTGTATACAGTTCCCATATACCCCATACCAAACACCTTACATTAACTTCTTACATTATTATGGTACATTATTACAATTAATGAACCAGTACTGATACATAATTTTTACTAACAAAGCTCACACTTTATTCACACATTCTTAGTTTTCACTTAATGTCCATTTTCTGTTCTAGTTTTCCATCCAAGATTCCACATGACATGTAGTTGTCGTGTATTGTTAGGATCCTCGTGGCTGGGAGAATGTTTCAGACTTTACTTGTTTTTGATGACCTTAACAGTTTGGAGGAGTACTGGTGGAGCACTGTGTAGAATGCCCTTTAATTGGGGTTTGCCTGATGTTTTTCTCATGATTAGACTGGGTTATGTGTTTTGGAAGAAAGACTACAAAGATAAAATGTCATCATCATATCATATCAAGGGTACATGCTATCAAAAAGACATCACTACAGATGCTGACCTTGATCACCTAGCTGAGGTAGTGTTGCTCCACTGTAATTACTCTCTTTCTTCCCCCTCCATACTGTACTCTCAGGAAGAAAGTCACCCTGTGCACCTGACATTTCAGTGGGGAGTTATTCTCCCTTCCTTGAGGATGGCATATCTACATGAATTATTTGGAATTCCTTTGCAAGGGATATTTTCCTATTCTTCCCCGTTTATTTACTTAGTCATTTATGTCTATCAGTATGGCCTCACGGGTATTTCATTTTTCCACCTTTATTTAAATACAATTGGCATATAACATTTTGTAAGTTTAAAGCATACAATGTGATGACTTACATATTACAAAATGATTACAGCAAAAGGATTCATTAACACTCTTCATCACCTCACATGATTGCCAATTTTTTTGTGGTTAGAAAATTTAAGATTTACTCTCTCAGTAATTGTCATGAGTATGATAGAGTACTGTTAACTATAATCACCATGCTGCATATTAGATCCTCAGAACTTAGTTAATCTTTTAACTGGAAATTGTATTCCTTGTTCTACATCTTCTTATTTCCAACTACCCACCCCCAAGGCCCTGCAACCAACATTCTACTCTGCTTATATAATTTTGGCTTTTTTAGATTCCACATATAAGTAATATCAAACAGTATTTGTCTTTCTTTGTTTGACTTATCTCACTTAGCTTGATGCCAATAAGATACATCATTATTGCCACAAATGCAAGATGTTCTTCTTTCTCATGGTTGAATTCATATGTATAGGTATAGGTATAGGTATAGGTATAGGTATAGGTATAGGTATAGGTATAGGTATAGGTATGTATATGTTATTATAAATAATGCTGTAAACAAACATGGGAGTACACCTATATCTTTGAGATCTTTACTTCATTTCCTTTGAAGATATATCTAGTAGTTCTATTATTAAATTTGTGAGGAATCTCCATACTGTTCTATTATTAAATTTGTGAGGAATCTCCATACTGTTCCGCATAGTGGCTGTACAAATTCACATGCCCAGCCAACAGTACACAAGGGTTGCCTTTTCTCCACATCCTTGCCAACAACTTGTATTTTTGTATTTTTGATAACAGCCATTATAACAGATATAAGGTGATGTCTCATTGTGGTTTTGATTTGTGTTTCCCCTCTGAGTGATGCGATCATCTTTTCATATACCTGTTGGCCATCTACATGTGTTGTTTGGAAAAATGTCTATTCGGGTCCTCTGCCCACTTTAAAATTGGATCATATTTTCTTTCTTATTCCAACTTATTTGTAGGTGTTCCTTTTACATTTTGGATATTAACCCCTTATCAGATATATGATTTGCAAATATTTTCTCCCATTCCATAGGTTGCCTTTTCATTTTCCTGTTTCTTTTGCCATGCAAAATCATTTTTTGTCCGATGTAGACCCACTTATTTATTTCTGCTTTTGTTGCTTGTACTTTTGATGCCATATCCAAAAACATCATTGCCAAGACAAATCTCAAACTTTTTTCTATGTTTTCTTCTAAGAGTTTTACAGTTGCAAGCTTTATACTTAACTATATTTGAAGTTGACTTTCATGAATAGTATAAAATAGAGTTCCAATTTTATTCTTCTGCATGATTGCCCAGTTTTCTTAACACAATTTATTAGGAGGCTTTCCTTTCTCCATTGAGTATTGTTGACTCCCTTGTCAAATATTAGTTGACTGTATAAATCAGGGTTTATTTCTGGCTCTTAATTCTATTCCATTGGTCTGTATGTCTGTTTTTATGCCAGTACCATACTATTTTGATTACTACAACTTTGTAATATTGTTTGAAATCAGAAAGTGTGATATCTGCAGCTTTGTTCCCCTTTCTCAGGATTGTTTTGGTTACATGGGATCTTTGAGGTTCCATGCAAATTTTAGCAATGTTTTTCTATTCATGTAAAAATTGCCACTGAAATTTTGATAGAAAGTACATTGAATCTATAGATGGTTTTTGGTAGTGTGGACATTTTAATAATATTATTTCTTTTGTTCCAGGAACATGGGATTTTCTATTTATTTGTGTCTTCTTCATTTTCTTTCATCAAAATCTTATAATTTTCAATATACAGATCTTTCATCTCCCTCATTAAAATTAGTCCCAAGTATTTTGTTGGTTTTGAAGCTATTGTGTATAGGACTTTTTAAAATTTCTTTTTAATTGTATTTTATTGATATGCTATTACAATTGTCCTAATTTTTTTCTCCCCTTGCTCTCCCTCTTCCCTGTACTACCCCGTTAACCCTCCAGCACTCCCCCTGCACAGTTCATGTCCATGGGTTGTACATATAATTTCTCTGGCTTTTCCACTCCCTACAGTATTCTTAACCTCCCACTGACTATTTTGTGCCTATCTATTCTGCTTCTTATTCCCTATACCTTTTCCTCCCATTTTCCTCCTCCCTCCCCATTGATAACCCTCCATGTGATCTCCATTTCTGTGATTCTGTTCTTGTTTTAGTTGTTTGCTTAGCTTTTGTTTTTTATGTTCAGTTGTTGATAGTTGTGGGTTTCTTGTCATCTTACTGTTTACATTTTTTATCTTCTTTTTCTTAGATAAGTCCCTTTAACATTTCATATAATAAGGGCTTGGTGATGATGAACTCCTTTAACTTGACCTTATCTGGGAAGCACTTTATCTGCCCTTCCATTCTAAATGATAGCTTTGCTGGATAGAGCAATCTTGGATGTAGTCTTTGCCTTTCGTGACTTCAAATATTTCTTTCCATCCCTTTTTGCCTGTAAGATTTCTTTTGAGAAATCAGCTGATAGTGTTATGGGAACTCTCTTGTAGGTAACTCTTTCCTTTCCTCTGTTTTTAAGATTCTTTCCTTATCTTTAATCTTGGCTAATGTAATTATGATGTGCCTTGGTGTGCTCCTCCTTGGGTCCAAATTCTTTGGGACTCTCTTGGCTTCCTGGACTTCCTGGAATTCTATTTCCCTTGCCAGACTGGGGAAGTTTTCCTTCATTATTTGTTCAAATAAGTTTTAGATATCTTGCTCTTCTTCTTCCAGAACTCCCATGATTCAGAAGTTGGAACGTTTAAAGTTGTACCAGAGGTTACTAAGCATCTCCTCTTTTTTTTTTTGCATTTTTGTTTCTTCATTCTGCTTCAGTTGGATGCTTATTTTTTCCTTTTGTTCCAAATTATTGATCTGAATTCCGGTTTCCTACCCTTCACTGTTCATTCCCTGTACATTTTCTTTTATTTCACTTTGTGTAGGCTTCATTTCTTTCTTCATTTTGTGACTGAGCTCAATCATTTCTGTGAGCATCCTGATTACCAGTGCTTTGAACTCTGCATCAGATAGGTTTGCTACCACCTTATTGCTTAGTTCTTTTCCTGGAGCTTTGATCTGTTCTTCCATTTGGGCCATATTTCTTTGTCTAGGTGCACCTGTTATGTCTAAAGGGGGAGACCTCAGGTATTTGCCAGGGAGGGGCAACCCACGTCATCCCTGCATTGTAGTGCTGTCAGTGGGGGAGGGTTCAGAGAAGGAAGAATGCCACTTGCTCTGTTCTCATCCCACTTTCTGTCACTTCCCTTGACTCCCACAAACAGTTTGTGTCCTATAGGTGCTGATTTGAAGGCAGGTGGGTTTGTGCTGGTTTTTAGGATCCTGTGTGTCTCTCCAGTGTACTCTCCTGTGAGGCTAGTAGTTTCTCTCACCACCACAATCCCCACAGATCTTTTCCTCAAACTGTGGTTTTGAGTCCTTAGTTGCCTGCGCTGAAACCCTGGTTTTCACAGTCTGTCTCTCTCCCTCATTTTCCTCCAAGATTGTCTGTGTGCAAATGTAGGATTGTCTATGAGGTTCTCCAGCTGCTGCCTTGTAGCATGCTCTCCAGCCTTCCTACCTCCAGTTGAATGTTTCTTTAATTCCTTTGTTGGACTTCTATGCACATGTTTTTTCTGGCAGTTCTGGTTGTTCTTCATTTTTAAATTGATTGTTTTCCTTCTTTTGGTTGTGCAAGGAAGTGAAGTGTTTCTGCCCATGCCTCCATCTTGGCTCCTCTTGGATTTTTTATAATTTCTTTTTTTCAGATATTTGTTGTGTGTAGAAATAATTGATTTCTGCATGCTGATTTTGTATCATATATCTTCACTGAATTTGTTGATTAATTTCAAAAGTTTTTGGCAGTCTTTAGGATTTTACATATAAACAATCATATTATTTGCAAACAGATTTTTACTTCTTCCTCTCTAATCTGTGTACCCCTTATTTCTTTCCTTTCCTGACTACTCTAGACAGGACTGCTAGTACTATCTTGAATAACAGTGCTGAGAGTGGATGCCCTTGTCTTGTTCTTGATCTTACAGAAAACTTTCAACCCTTACCAATATGTATGATGTTAGCTATGGGTTTGTCATATAAGGCCTTTATAACATTGAAATATGTTCCTTATCTATGTAATTTGTTAAGTTCTTATCATGAAAGGATGCTGTATTTTGTCAAAAGATTTTTCTGCATCTTTTGAGATGATCACATGTTTTTTATCCTTCATTCTATTAGTGTGATGTATGACATTTATTGATTTGCCAGTGTTGAAACATGCCTGTATGCTAGGGATAAATCCTACTTGACCCTGGTGTATGATCCTTTCAAAATGCTGTTGAATTTGGTTTGCTGACATTCTGTTGAGAATTTTTGAACCTATGTTCACCAAGAATATTATTGGCTTGTAGTCCTTACCTGGTTTTGGTACCAGGTTGATGCTGGCCTAGTAAAATGAATTTGGGAATGTTCCCTCCTCTTTAATTTTTGAAAGAGTTTGAGAACGATTGGCAAGAATTCTTCTTTAAATGTTTGGTACAATTCACCAAGCAAACCATTTGGGCAAGACTCCTCTTAAGTGACTTCGTATATGATACTGTATCTGATAGCTCTCTCAAAAGCACTTTTGTCTGTGGATGAATTCCAAATTGTTCTTGTTGAGTAGAGGATCTAAGTGAAGGAAGTCTTATTCAATCATGTGTTTAATCACTGCCTCAAGGGTATTTTATACTTTGGGTTATAATCCAATACTACTTTGTTTATTTTGTTGGGCAATTTGTTCCAGCTTTGGCTATTGGGAGTTCTTTTCATTGGCTCTGTGTCCTTTTTTAAAAATATTTTTTAAATTTATTTTTACAGATGGGGAAGGGAGGAAGAGAGGAAGAGTAACATTGATGTGAGAGGGAAACATCGATCATTTGCCTCTCATGTGCACCAAGACTGGGGACTGAACCCACAACCCAAGCATGTACCCTGACCAGGTATCAAACCAGCAACCTTCCACTTTGTGGGACAATGTCCATTCAACTGAGTCATACTGGTCAGCATTCTTGTGTCCCTTTGACATATCTTCATCATTATGGTCAAGTATCTCAAAATATTATCAACATAATTATCTTACCAATATATAGAGAATGTGTATCAAAAGATTTATTTAATTAATGAGGAGAGCAGAGGATGACAAAAATAGTTCAAAGGAGAATACAAAAAAACTGCTTCATAAAGACACACAAATACATATATATATATATATGATTCTAACCTTCTTATCTTCCTCATATACACAATGCACATATACACACATGTATACACTATACATATATGCATATATCATATACAAACATGCACACATACACATATATACAAACATGTACACATAATTGTTTTTGAAGTGGAAAACTTATGCTAGGCTGCTAAGTTAGGTACAAAAGTGGTTAACATCATACAGTGCAACCATAACTTTTGGAGTTAACTTTTCTAATGAATGAAATCATTTGGAGCTTTGCGGTTAGCAGAGTAATGGCCCCCTAAAGATGTCCACATCATAATTTTTGGAACCTGTAACTGTATCACCCAAATGGCACAAGGGGCTTTTGCAGATGTGATTAAATTACGGATCTTACAATAGAGAGGTTTTCATGGATTATTGAGGTGGACCCAATGTAATTACCTTATGAGAAAGAGTAAAGCTGGAGGTTCAGGTGAGGAAGAGATTGGGAGATGCTACATTGCTAACTTTGAAGGTGAAGAAAGGGGCTGAAAGCCCAGGAATATAGGCAGCTTCTGGAAGTTGAAAAACACAAAGGAATGGATCCTTCCATAGAACCTAAAAAAGAAACATAGCCCTGCCAATGTGTTGGTTTTAGTGAAACCAATTAGGACTCTGACCTAAAGATAGTAAATCTTTGCAAGGTTAAGACAATAAATTTGTGTTAATTTGTTAACAGCAGCAATAGGAAACTAACATAATCCCTACTAGGCAGGTTTAATCAATAGTTAATCCTGAGTCACTTAACTTTCTTTAAAGAGCCGCATGATCCCTGGGTAGGCTTGACTGAACAATACTCTAGTATTGTGTTGAAAAGACATATAGTAATCTTTTCTGCTTTATTTCCAAATTTGAATAACATTTCTTAACATCTATTTGTTCTGCCAGTATTTTCAACCAAAATCTATTCAACCAAGTCTGTACATCTAATGACATAATTTCCAAAGCTAGAATTCATTAGTGTGTGTTTCTTCCTTATCTCAGGTAGCAAAGAGTAATACAGTGCATGCCCTTCATTCCACCTTTCCTGTGTGAAGACATGCCCAGCTCCTGCCCTTTGTCAGGTCCATTTGTTCAGTCTTGCAATCTTGTGGGAAAGAGTGCCAAGTCACACATATAAGTTTTAAAAATGGACATCATAAAGGCTAGAAAGAGTGGAAGGGAGAAAAAAATAAGGAAAGCAGCATTAGGCTAAGAAATATGACTCAAATATTTCTAAAGGGGAGGAAAACAGCCCAGGCATCAAATCTCATCATAAGATAATGTCCTTTCTAAGTCCTCATTGTATAAGGAGTCCTACCAAAGGCCTTAAAACTCAGGGATGCCCAAACTTTTGGCATCTCTGGGCCACACGGAAAGAAGTTGCCTTGAGCCACATATTAAACACATTGCAACATGTAATCACAAAAATATCTCATAATGTTTTAAGTAAATTTATGATTTTGTGTTGGGCCGCATTCATAGCCATCCTGGGCTGCAGGCATAATGTGCTCCTATACATTCATAGTGACGTAGACACATCTGGTCAATCATCATTCAGTGACTATTCACTGAGTCCATTCTTGGTGACAAGCGCACTCTGGTAAATTCTTTTATTTTTTAATATTCACCCAAGGATATATTTATTGATTTAGAGAGAAGGGAATAGAGAAGAAAGGGCAGGCAAGAGAGAGAGAGAGGAAGAGAGAGAGGGAGAAACATCAATCATTTACCTACCGTGTATGTGTCCCAACATGGGATCAAACCTGCAACCTAGGTATGTGCCCTGAGCAGAAATTGAATCCATGACCTTTCGATGTATGTGATGATGTTCCAACCAACTGAACCACCAGACCAGGGCTACTCTGATAAATTCTGAGAATATGTGGCTGAATATGATAGTATTCTTGTCCTAAAATTTATCCCAGTCTGTGGATACTAAGAAGTACAATGCCAATTACAATATTATATAAGAAATGGTAGAATAGGAAAAAGTCAAAGCCCCTTAGGACATTTCAGTAGAAATGACCATTTCTACCAACCACTATTCTTTTTCTTAAAAAAAATACCTGGTCCAAAGACATGACAGAGAAGTGACTTCAGTTGTCACCTACCCATCCATCCCCTGGGCCACAGCTGGCTGGGGCAATATATGTGGCACAGGACTGACGGGGCCGAGGTTCACCATAGACCCCAGCAGGGAAACAAGAGATGAAGCTCCTACAGATCTCGGAAGATGCCTGACAAGGGTCTGTTGCCTTTAAAGCCTGGATGTAGGTATTCTTTGGGAGAATCTTCTGGAGTCATGACTCTCAAATATTATTGTGAAGAACAACAACCTGAGCAGCTTATTTGTGTGCCCATTCCTCAGAATCCTAGTAGAGCAGGTGTGAGCACCATACAGGAATGGGTGCTTATCACAGGTACCCCAGTGATGCTGTTATAAGTTGACTGTGGGTTACAGACTGAGAAACACTGTCCTATAAACACTTGTTTTTAACTTAACCCTCTTTAAGTGGTGGCTCTGGTTCTCAGAATCAAAAAGCTCAAATTAAGGCAGTGCATATTGCCCAATTAGGGAAGTTATGGAAAGCCAGAGTCTAAAGTGAGATGTGCGCCTTTATGGATGTGGATAAGTGAGAATTAGTCAAGCTAAATGTACATGTGTATGTGTGTGTGTTCAAAGAGGAGGGCAAGAATGCTGCCCAACAATTAGGAAACCCTTTTTTGAAAAAGTTACCTCTTGCTGGGGTTTTGGCTGTCATCTGTATTTTTCCTACCTAGACCCCTTTTCTCTCTGGCTAGCTTCTCTGACATTTCTGGAGTCAAAACCCAGGATTTAAGAGTATTTAATGTGTAGGTCTACAGGGAATGAGCTTAGGGCTCTCTGTCCCTCAGTGTAGAAAGTGCCAAGGTGCATTTTACATGGCATGTCAGAGTATCCCCATGGGACTGAAGGCCAGTGGCTCACCAGGCATGGTCTGCATCCTACCACCCTATTGACACAATCCCTGCTTCTGCTCCTGATCCCTGATATTTCCTCCCAAAATACACCATGGGCACCCTGGTCCCTGTCTCCAGCTCTGCTAAAGGGGAAGCTCAAGCTAAGAGAGGCAGACAGCAATAATAACAAAAGGGAAGAATTAAAGTCAGAATATTAGGTACACATATTTATTCCTCATTTTCTTATCTGAAAAGTAAATGGGGCTTGTACTCTCACTTTTTTCACTTTGTTGTAGATGTTGCCATGAGAATGGCCTTTGTCTTATCTGGAAGAAAGCCCATATTTTATTTTGGGGATCAGCACTTCCAATCTTGTTTGGATTCTAGGTCAGATTAAGGTTCTGTGAGTGCAGCTTGATGGAGATGCTAGATGAAGATGCTGCTGGGTCTATGAAGGCCAGCTTCTTCCTACACCAATGACCTCATCCTCTTGGTGAGGGGACCTCCACCTACAGGGGATGACCCCACAATTGGGGTCTTGCCAGGCTCTGTGGCTGAGGAAGGCACTTTGATTTCTGCCTCTGAGGAGACCCTCAGTGGGATCACGACACTGTGAACTTCCTGGCCATCCCATTGTTAGTGTTCAAGTTGGCCTCTTGGCCTGCAAAAGTCCTGCCCATTCCCATCTATATCTTTCTTAGCTAGCTTTCCCCAAGCATGTTTTCTCTCCCAAGCCACCATCATCGTTTCCTAAAGTACAGTTGCAGCTTCCTAGCTAACCTGCTGCTTTTATTGGATCTACTTTCGAACCTAGTAAAAACCCCATGTGACTTTTGTAAAAATTGTGAATCAAGTCATGTTACCTGTTTACAATATCCGTTGGCTTCCCACTGTAATTAGAATACAAACTCTTAACCACAGTTAACAAGGGTCTCCATGATGTTATCTTGTCTCACCAATCCCTGCCCTGCTCACTCTGTTCCAGTCACAGTGGCTCATTCTTTACTCTTTAAAACCTACTGAGCACTTTTCTACTTTCAGCACTTGCATCAGCCAGATCCTTTCCCTGGAAATGCTTACCCCCAGGTATTCAAATAGTAAGTGCTTTCTCAGACTCTAGCCCAGTTTAAAGAGACTCCAAAGACAGACTTTCCTTCATAGCTAACCCAAATTAACTCTCCCTCCCGAAGTTACACTCTCTCTGTTACCTATTGATCCTCAAGGTCCCTCACGCAATTATTAGGCACTTGATAAATGTTTCCTGAATGAATAAACCCTCCAGCAAATTGTGAAGTTCGCACATGTTTATGGGTGTTTTAGTTTGTTCACTTACTTTAAGCCATTGTCTGAAATAGATTCTTTGGTTGCAAGAAGCCTTAGAGTCAAAGGCTGTCATTTTAGAAATTTGTCTTTATACAAGTTAGGGTAAGTAGTGCTAATGTCTATAAAAGTCAGCCCCCAAATTTCAGTGACTTAGCACATTCAAGGTTGCTTTCTTATGTGTCAGGATCCAGTACAGCTCAACTGTGGGGAGGAGAGGACTTCTGACTCATGAAGCTGTTTGGGGATGCCAGGCTCCTGCCTTCTTATGAGCCTGCCAACCATAGGGCCTTGAAGTGGGGCCCTGGATCTTGTGCATCCAGAAGGCAAATGAGGGGAGAGAAAGTTGGGGAAGCAGTAGAAGCAGTTTTTATGGCCCAGGAATGGAAACAACACTTAACACCCATGCTGGCATTTCACTGGCTAGAACTTGGCCTCCCCTGCATCCCACCCTAGTACTCCAGCAGGAGAGACTGAGTAATGCTGGCTAGTCGTGCACTACTCAGAAGATAAAAGAAGGGGGGCTTGGTGAACAAACTCATGTGACACCTGACCCTTCCATTAGCCTTCAGATGACACTGTTTGTAAATGTGGGGCTGGGCTCATCTTCCTCAAGTGATCATTTCCAGGTTGAGGCACTGCTGCTGGAGAGAAGCACCCTAAGATGGAAGTGCTGCTTGCCCATCCCTGGCCACCACCCACATTGGCAGAGCCCGGTCAAAAGCCAGCTAAGAAGGAGTGTGCTCAATGCAGCTTGCAGCCTTGCACTCTGGTCCCAATGCAGAGGACAGCAGAATGGGCTTGCAGGTGAGAATCAGATGATTACCAGCAGAGTGTTGAGCTTATTGATTCAATAGAGATAACCAAGAGGCTGCAAACCTCGGGTGACTTCGGGTGATTTTTCTAAAGCCTTTGTAAGAACCCTTCCTCTGAGGGAGCAATCCTCAGGAATCTACTCACATTTTCAGAAAAGCAAAAAAAGAAAGAAAAGAAAAGAAAAACAAAGAAATGTTATTGTATTTGGGAAAATTTTTCTAACCACTTGGAAAGGCCATAAAATAACTAATCGAAATATTAGAGAACTGTAAGAACCACAATGTTCAGTCCTTTCCAACTCAAGAGAGAAGAGAGCAAGTAGAATGTACTACCTTTAATGGGAACAATGCAGAAGGGACACGCACCATTCTGGGTCCCAATTATTTGGGTGAGCTTGGTCATATGACTTCAACAGATCCAAAGAAATATGGGAAATGTAGTCCCTACCAGGCAGCCACATGCCCAGAGAAAACCCAAATGGTGGGGGTTATTATTAAAAGGAGAAAGGAAAATGGATATTAGGGGACAAAACTCAGTTTCTCCTCCAATCCTGGACTGTGTTACATGAAGAAAGGAACATTCTGGTCTTTTTGGTTCAGAGGTAGAGATAGGTAGTGTCCCACCAAAACCACACAAAAATGAGGAATTTGTTCCCATAATGCAGGGGATGAGGCTGGAAGCAGGACCTCAAAAGTACAACCATTGTCAACTGTTGCTGTCTTGGCAGTTACATTCCAGGAGAAAGGAGCCTGAACTGGAAGCAGGAAATAGGTTGTTATTTTCTTATCAAAACCAAATAAAAGTTCCTGCTAATCATATTATTCTAGCTACATTTATCTTCCCTGTGGTTGGCTCACAGTCATTTTTCAAACTCTCCTTCCTTAGAGCACATAGGGAAGTAAATGGTCTTCTGGACAGGGAGAAGGTATCTGAGTATCTGGCACCAAAGCACCTGCTCTTACCCTCCCTCTGAACCCAGACCTAAGATGGCAGATACCTGATGACCTCAGATGGATAAAGCCACCACTGAAACAGCCTAAAGTGGACCCATGCAGGCTGACCTCATTTAGGCCTTGATATTGGTGTCTGGGAACAATTCTAGGTCAAGAGCCAAGCTAAGCCCTCAAAAGTCCTCTGTGTGTTATTTACCTAGCACTAGAAGACCCACCATAAATGGTGACCCAAGGACTGCCCTGCAAACATGTTTCCAACTCTAAGGTCCACTATGGTGGGTGCTGTTGGCACTCCTTCTGCCGCCTTCTCTTACAACCCACAGCATACCAGCCTGCCTCTGACAGCCACAGTTGGACCCCCCTGACCAAGCTCCTTCACACTGACCGTCCTACTCTCCAAGCACAAGATACAAGGTAGCACTGGAACTATGAGTCCACCTCTCAGAAGGAGCTCTCAATGATTCTCAGGAGCCCCTGGTCCCTCAGGTGGGATTGCCGTGTGGTTCTGCATGAAGCTGCAGGTAGCACCAGGCTGACTCTTGAGTTTCTCAGGGGAAAGAAACTCTACCAGCCCACTGTGGCGATTGGACTGATTAATGTACTTGTTTTTCACTACCTGCCATTCCTTATCTCACTTCCTTACTTCACTCCTGATGTTTCCTGCACATCCCCAAAAAGCAGTCCACGTCAGTATATGTTTATGGAAGAACCCAGGTAAGATCATCCCCTGGGAAGTGAGGGAAGGTCCCCACAAGGATAGTAGATTGGCACAGGCTCTGAATCAGCCTGATTCAGGTCTGATTCTGGTTTTGTCACTGACCAGCTAAGTACTGGGCGAATCATTTGACATTTTGCTGTCTCAGTTTCCTTATCTATGAAACAGGGCCAATTTTAGCCACCTTGCAGGACTGTAAAATTTTGAATGCAGCCATTTCTCTAATGTCCATAGCATTGACCCAAGTACATAGCAGGCACTCAAAAGTCAACTTCCTTTCCTTGCCATCTCCATTTCATGAATGAGGGAACTTAGTTCAGAAAGATTTCCTGATCTGTACAATGATCTGTTATAAATATCACTGAGTGACAAATCTTACACAAACACCTTCTGGTTCCAGATCTATTTATAATTTTCCCTTCGAACCTCACATATTGATTCCAGGGTCTAAATTACCTAGTTTGATACACAAAATCATTTTAAACTTTAAATTCCCAGGTCTTCCTCTCACATTGTGCTGTGCAGACAACACATCTGGTTTCTGATTCTCAGAATCCCACATTCTGGTGCCATTCACACCCTTTGCTATTTATGTCTTCTGTCCTGGGGTGGCCCACTCTCTCCCTCATCTGACTGTAATACTCTTCTAATTTGGGTACAAAGATTTTCACAAGTTCATCTCTGATTAAAACACAATGTCACTAAAAGTTGAACAGCAATATCAAGTAACCCAGGGCAGAACCAACATACATGTAAGTATTTTACACTTGAATACATGTGAGGCATCTTTTCCAGTTTCCATGTTTACCCCTGGGGGAAGCACTCAGAGCTTCACAGTGGGGTGCAGCCCTGTGGAGCACTGGCTGCTCAGAGGCTGTGAATGGGACAAGGACTTGAACATTCCTAAATGCATCCCTTTAACTAGCAGTGTTATGACATTACCCAACAGCCAGCCAAGCCCAAACAGTGGCAAAGAGAAGTGCAGACAAAAAGGAATACCGAGGTCATTCTGCTAAATGTACTCAGAATGTTTTAACTAGAAATCTAGAAAGGAGCTATTTTATTTCAGTATACACTTATGTTTGGAGTCATTTTAAAAGTAAAATTTTGGGGGAGCGGAAGATGGCGGCTTGAGAGGAGGAGTCTGGATCCCCCTCTCCAGC
>PVIA01016888.1:0-17405 GCA_004024845.1 Tonatia bakeri | reverse complement strand
TTTTGTACAAGTAGACATAACAAATTGACATTGTCTGACTTCAGTACAATACAGAGCAAGTAACAAAGACGAATGGACTTACTGGAAATTTAGTAACTGCTTGTAAAACAATATTTGGGTGAAAAAAATCAAACCAATCATATTTTAGAATTCCTAAAATAATGAAATACTACATATGAGATATAATTAAAGCAATTAGGTAATAATAAATCTTAAGAGTTAGCTAATGTGGGCGACGGGGAGGCATGTGACTGCTGCTCAAGGCAATGATCACGAGTCTTGTCCAGGAGACTATACAGCTGTCAACCCAGTTCTCCTACAACTGCCTGTTTCTCATTAATCAAATGAGATGTATTGCTTTTCTGGTTGTATGGTTCGTATGTATGTATGATTTTACCTTTTAAAAAATATTTTGCAAAATTTCTTAACTCATGCAACACTGTGAGTTGATTGTGCTGTCACAACTATCTGACGGGTAACAGAGGCCCAAAGCAAAGCTGCTGCCCGCGCTCAGACCTGACCCGCCCAGCACCGGCCTCCAGGTGCCTGAACATAGCCCAGACTTCTGCCTCGTCGTGGCCCTGTGTCCCGTATCTTCAGGATTCACCTTTTCCTTTGCTCCAGGGTAAAATGACTCTCTGTTCCTTCCTACTTACTTTGAAATTTTTGGTTCCTGCCCTGCAATCCTTACAACGTTTGCTGGGCAGAGGGCTCTAACGGAGATAGCATTTTTCTGATGCACTACTCTCCTTTCGCTCCTGGCAAACCCTCTCTCCTTTCACCCTGTGTCAGTTTTCACATGAAACTCAGCCCCTTCTCCTTGATATCCTCAAAGCAACACTAATAAGCGTTTAACATTAGAAGTGAGATTTTCAACCCAGTACAGAATTAGAAACTTGAATGTTAGTCTTCAGTGCCCTACAAACTCATTAGGTGTTTGTTGCAGGGATATTTCTCCCATTGGTCCTTCTTTAAGCTGGGCTTACTGCCATCTCTGCAGGCCCTCTGCCTCCAGACTCTTCTCATTCTCCCTCTCCTTCCCTTTCAGGGGTCCTCACATCCACCTCTCACCTTCCCACAGGCAGAAGCAAAATGACTTTATCATACAGAACAATTCATCTCTCTGACTTCCCCCATCCAGACTATGATGGGAGCTGAGGGACCACCTTTCAGAATCAAACATAATCAGTCAGGTTTTTGTTTTTGTTTTTCCCAACACTTGACCTTTCAACTCTGTTAGAGAACTTTTTTTTGCTTCCCCTACTTCAAATCATAGGCAACTTTTAAAATATAATTTTTCTTCCTATTACATAAAGATCAAATTTTCCCAACAGAAGGTGATTAGCTATCAGCACACAGTGTATTCATTTGCTACTGGCCTGAAGACACTTCCCAGAGAGATTCTAGAATATGCTGAGCAGCTTCAGTCTTTGTGAGAATAAGGACACACACACACCACACTACTTTTTTACATATTTTAAATTTTAATTGTTGTTCAAGTACAGTTTTCTGCCCTTTACCCCCATCCCAGCCCCCCAGCCCTCCCCACCTCTCGGCCGTCTCCATCCCCCCAGCTTGTTATTGTCCACATGTCCTTTATACTAGTTCCTTCAAACCCTTCCCTCCTTCCCCTGAAATTCCCTCCCCTCTCCCCTCTGGTCACTGTCAGTCTGGTTTTTTTACATTTTTTTTATTTTTGTTTATTTTTTCCACTACCATTTAACTTCCTTATACCCCACTCCTCCCTGCAATCACAACACTGTTGTCCATGTCCATGAGTCCTTTTTCCTTTTTGCTCAATCCCTTCACCCACTAACCTCCTCCCACCAATAGCTGTCATCCTGATATCCATGAGTCTGTTTCTATTTTGCTTGTTAGTTCAGTTTGTTCATTAGATACCACTTAAAAGTGAAATCATATGATGTTTGTTTTTCTCTGACTGGCTCATTTCACTTAGCATAATACTCTCCAGGTCCATCCATACTATTGCAAAGAGTAAAATTTTCTTTTTTTTATGGTCAAGTAGTATTCCATTGTGTAAATGTCCCATAGTTGTTTTATCCGCTCATGTACTGATGGACACGGCTGCTTTCATAACTTGGCATTGTAAATAACTCTGCAATGAACGTAGAGGTGCTTGTTCTTTCTAATTAGTGTTTTGAGTTTCTTTGGATATAGTCCCAGAAGTAGGATCACTGAGTCATAAGACAGGTCCATTTTTAATTTTTTGAGGTAACTTCCTGCTGCTTTCCACAGTAGTTGCACCAGTCTGCATTTCCACCAATAGCGCAAAAAGGCTCTTTTCTCCATACCCTCGCCATGTTTGTTGATTTATTGATGACAGCCAATCTGACAAGTGTGAAATGGTCACTTGAATGAGCTGTTGGCTCAAAAAATTATGGACACATATCTTAAAATGTAATCCCTGCCTTAGGATCTCATGGTCTTGCCAATAAAAGAGAGAAAGTTTAGTAGTTGGCAGGACAATGAAGGGAGGTGAAACTCTGGGAAACCAGTATTTTAAAAGAGACTATGTACGCAGGCATGAGTTGACTTTGTGGAACTCAGCAATTCTGCTACCACCTCTTTTTTAAACCAGTGTGGAAGCTGGGATCGAGTCCTCTAAATGGACTGTTGGAGGTGCCACAGAGGGAAGGTACTGAGCAGAACCAGGATTTGTTCTCCTGTCCCTCTGCCTGCCTGTCACCTGGGCACCAGGCTTTGCCCTGTTAGGACACAGGCTGACACACAAGTCTGCCATAGTTGACTCAGAGCCTATGGAGGGCTGACAATCTCAACTATTGGGTTAAATCTAACAGGATAAAATGCAGGGGAGGGAAGGGCGGGCAGCCCAATCCCCTACTCTGTGACAGATGGACAGATGAAGGGGAGCTCAGAGGTAGCCAACCCCTGGGACTGGCCACTCAAGTCCTACTAGGGAGTGGACACGAGCAAGTGAAGGAACAGTTGGCCACTGCATAGCAAAGATAGACAGAGGGAAGAGAACGTGTAGCTCGGCAATGTTACTGGGACATGAAATTCAAAACTGGGAGCGGAGGAAAATGAACAGAGATGGTCAGTGGCCACAACCTGCAGAGTCTGGGTAAGGGATTTGGATTTGTGCGGGAAATGGAAACTACTGGGGGATTTAAACACAGGAGTAAATGGGGGTAAGAAATGAGTTTCAGAAAAACCACCCTGGCAGCCATGGTATACTCCGGGGATGGACTGAAGGTAGTGAGACCTACCAGGATACTATCACATTTGTGCAGCAGAAGGTGACAAGGCCTGAACTAAGAGGAAATGAGGCCAGTCAGGGGACTTGGTGACAGACACTGGGGCACACATCAGGAACACTTAAAGTAAAAGAGACCCCCCATAGATATGATGGGCTTACACTTTGCACACACATAAAAAATGTCAGGAGACAGCAATAGAGTTGGAATGAACGTGACCATGATGATGTCCTGACACTCTACCATCCTCAGTACGTGGCTTTGTCCTCAGACATATAGCTTCAGATTCACAGATGCCTGCTGTACCCACAGCCCTCATTCCAGGCAGGGAAGGAGGCAAGGCCCTTTCTCTTAAGAAGGCTTTGACTTTTCATTTAGGAAATGATGCCCTCCCTCATCTCACTGGCTAGGACTGTGTCATAAAGCCACCCAGAGCTGCAGGGAAGGCAGAGTGACTTTAGTGGAATTCACTGGTACCTGAACAAAATCAGTTCAGTTACGGAGAAGGAACAGATAAGTATTAGATGGTCGCCCAGCAGCATCTAGGGCTTGCCCTACATTTGATGAGCCCAGTCTAGAGGAATATAAAGTCTGTGGTGCCATGGGCATTTGGGGAAGTTGGGCAGTTAGAACACCCACCTAAAGTTTAGGTGAAGACACCTACCTCAAGCCATAAATTCGAGGTTACCAGCTCATAGTGAAAGGATAAATTTTCAGCGCTTCCCCAGCCCGTTCCATGACTCTGCTCTAGAGAAACTACATGTCCTCTAAACCAGGGGGTGTCAAACTCATTTTCACCAAGGGCCATATCAGCCTCACGGTTGCTTTCAAAGGGCCAAAATAATTTTAGGACTGTATAAATGCTACTCCTTAACTGTTAAGGAGTTGAAATTACATTTGGCCCTTTGAAGGCAACCGCAAGACTAATATGGCCCCTGGTGAAAATGAGTTTGACACCCTGCTCTAGACCTATTGAAATAAGAACAGGCTTCCAGAACAAAAAATCCCATTGCCTTACCTCTGGGACGATCTCTGTGTATAAATTTTGGCCCACCATGAGCTTGTCATCTCCTGGGGGAAGAGCTGTGCCTCCTTCCTGATCACCCCAGATAGTTCCCACAGGGCAGGGCACTTTGAGGGCATGAGCTAAACACTTGAGGTTGACAGATTGGGGAACAAAGCCTCTGTCCATGGTGGGATTCCAAGCCTTTCTTTTAGCAAGTCTCAACATTCATCTTTGCCCTTGAACGTTGACCTGGGCTGACTGGGAGGGGGAAGTCTCAGCTCCCTTTCTTCCACCAGCAGTGGCTGCCAGGGGCTGCCAGGAAGGCAGCTCCCATGCTCACTGTTAATTATTCTTTTTAATTACACTGAAAAGAGCCTTTCCTTAGTGATTTGCTCTTCTGCCTAAGGAGAGCAGCCTACCTGTGTCCTCTTGGGAAGCCCTGGGGACCCCAGAGCAAGACAGCCAAGATTGGGACAACTGTCCATCCCATTCTGTCCAGATTCATGGACCACTATTTCTGAAGGAGGGCGTTCTTCTCATAAGGCCCTTCACAGCTCCTCAGCAGTCAGTGCCACAAAAATCTCTCCTTTCTCCCTCCTCCACCAGGTGCCTTCATCTTTTCCCTGGCCGCAGTCTTTACCTCTTTCCGAGCTCCAGACTCCTCAGCAGAAGCTCAAACCCCCACAGACATCTACAACTTAACTGTAACCTTTTGGCCCCACTTGCCTACTCTTCCACCTACTTCTCTCTGCCTAAAATGAGCCTTCCCTACATCAGTCAGTTCCTGGGGACCCCCACTAACTCTAAAGGCCCAGTAGACACCTCCTCCCATGTGAAGCCGGAGCGGTGGCTTTTTGTCTCCAGAACCTTAAGCACAGTACCATGACAGCCCCTGCTGTGGTCTCAATTGCTATGCTTTCCCCAACTGCGAGCACATCATGGGTACACATTTGATTTCCTGTAACCTCAATGCCTATATGGGAAATGATGAGTGAGTGAATGAGTGAGTATTCAGGAGACTGAACTTATACTCAGGTGCACCCACTGCCACAAGTCTCCGAATGACTAAAGGACACGTGTTGTTCGTAATGTAACCTGTGGTGGAACAGCTCCTGGGACATGGAGGCAGTGGGGGCAGGGAGGTCAGATGACCATTCTTCCTGGAACATGGAGGAACAGACGCACATGGGTTATGTTCACAGTCACATGCTGACCTTGATGCTTAGCCCCAGATAGCCTGGATGAAGCAGTTGGGAAACCAAGCTTGATGGTCCTGGCACACTGGGCACAGGCCTTTCCTACACGCTTGGACCAGCTGCTCAAGTTCAGACCCATCCCACCATGCTCCTGCAAGCCATCAAACCTCCTCAGGCCTGTTTCCTAAGCTGTGACAAAGATTCCTGGCACCTGACCCCAAGTTCTCACATATATTAAATCACATGACTCAGGGAGGCACCTGCAGACTTCTTAGCACACAGCTGTTTCTTCAAGTTCTTGGTCTTCCCTTGCTAACACCTGTTCCTGTCACCTCCCATCCAACCACCACTAAAACCGCCCAGGGAGAGGGCCTGAGGGAGGACCTGTGTCGTAGGAATTGCCTGGGCCAGCGCCACAGGTAATCAGCTACAATGCACAGGAAACAGGAATGGATGGAGAAAAATAAACACACATTTTCTGAGTGCTTTTGTCAGTGTTTTTGTTTCATTTTGTTTCGAACACTACGATTTATTTCCAAACGGCACACAGACGGTCTGCAGGACAGGGCAAGGCCAGGTGGCTGTCTGGGTCCCAAGGTGTCTGGAGAGCCTGGATCCACCACAGCAGCTGCCAGGAAAGGAGGACCCTTGCCCAAATGGCTCAGCCGAAAGCTTCAGGCAAGCATGGTGGCTCTGAGGCTCCTAGGCCCTGCCCTTCAGCTGGGCACTAGCGGTAGCAGCCACCCAAAGAGCGCTGGCAGGGGCAGCCAGGAAATCAACTAGGGGACACAGCAGCTTCAGGAACACTGGTGATTCTACCAAACTTGCCGAAACCAGGCTCTTTGGAAAATAACCTTATCTTTGGGAGAACACCTCTTGGCTTAGTCTCTCCTCTTGATTTCCCTTTGCTTTCCAAAATTAAAGAAAAAAAAATAAACAAAAATAAACACACACATTTTTTGGGAAAAGATGTTCTTCACACGCCCAGAGAGCTCTGCCAGCTGCTGCCCTCACTGAACCCGCTCTGTGAAGTTCTCAGGGAAGACACCCCGGCATTTTTCCAAGTCCTTGTGCTGGTTCCAGTCACTCTCCTTCACGCCCATGAGCCAGCCTTCATCCTGAAGGGGAAGCAGAGCACCCAGGGATGGGGAAGGAGGGTACTTGGACCCTACAGAGTATGTGTCCCACTGGGGATCTGCTGGGAGGATGTTCCCTCCTCTAGCTTGTCACACTGCCCCTTAAAGAACACCTTTTCCAGGCAGCATTCCATGGTAATCTCCCCAGACCCAAACCTAACTGTCCCAGAAGCTATCTGCCCTTCAGCAGGTGCATTGAATTCATCATTTGGCGAGTCCTCTTCACTCTGGAAAGGCAGGCTGATGGCTGCACTGGTCTGAACATGTCTGAACAACCCTTCAATCCCAGCCAAGGAGCTCCTCACCATCAGATGCCCACAGAGGACACTTCACTGAGGACATAAGCTATCCTTCCAGATTTATACAGATAACTCCAGAAAGTTCTGTTGAGCATTAAAAGCTTCTGGAGTGACCTAAAGACACCCCACCAAGCCCTCCAAAGGGGCCTTTGACTTAATCCTGCCCTTCCCAGGGATTACAACAACTTCCCAGGCTCCTGACCCTGACCCTGGACCTGCAGGAGCCACTGACCTGGCCTGTGGCTGAGGACATCACTGTCCCTTCAGCCGGGCTGTGACTGCTACCCACCTATGTTTTTGCTGTTTCATCTGCCTCAGCTGACCAGCTATGGGCCAGGGGCCAGGATTCTGCTTTTTCAAACCCTACCCAGCCCAGGCCTAGCCCACAGTGGAGATCAGTGGAGACCCGAGGTTTAGGAGAATTGGCTAATTCAGGAGGCCCAGGAAATCCTTGTTGCACAAACCTCCCAGCCCAGTGTGGCTTCAGTAAGTACCTGGTGCCCTAAAGCCCAGCCCAGGACCCCCACCCAAGTTGGCCTCATCCCATACCCAGCCTTCCTCCCACCTTCGGCCAGCCTGACAACTAAACCACATGGACATATTGAAACTAAATAGGTCAGTCTAACTAGCCCTTTTACACACTGTTAATGTCACCTAGCTATCAAGTTGGGCACCCCACACCACCACTGGTACCCTGCAAAGGCTCATTGACACTACACAGTTAGATTACTGCTAAGAAGCCACATCTACATGCACAAAGCAGCCAGTCCCAACCTAGGAGATAGTTCTGCCTCACCTGGCCAGGTCCAGGCCACGAGGGAGCCCACTCTGACTAAAAAAACTAACACGCAGAAGCCATAGCAGGAAGAGAAGGTTCTGGAAGACATTTGGGGTGAGAAACAGCTGGGGTACTCAGGGGTCATACACTGCTAGAGACCACACACTGTCTCTGTGGGTCCTATGTGGACGGGCACAGGGCCAGCCTGGAGGGGATGGCATGCAGGATGACAGGAGCCCAATATGAGTACAAGGAGCAAGCACCTTAAGTGGCAGTAAGCAGGGCAGGAGAATTCATGGAGGGACAACCAGGGACCCTGTCCTGGAAGGAGGGAGAACTCAGGGCAGAGAAAGGAAAAGTGGAGAAATACGTGCAAAGCTGGGAGAAAGTGGACAGAGCCTGATTAAAGAAGGAAGCAGACAAGTCCGAGGAAGAAAGTGAGGAAAGAGAGAAGAGACAGGGAGACAGCAACAGAGGGGGAACGTGACACCACGGGAGGTGAGCCAGCCAAAAGGCAGAGGGAAAGGATAGAATGAAAGTAGAAAGGGTGGGGAATAATGAATGACGAGAGAAAGACAGGAGAGGAGGGGAGGAGAGAAGTCTCTTGCTGCCCAGCCGCCCTGCAGCCCGCCTAGCCCCACACCAGCCTCACCTGCTCTTCAGGGTTCTGGAAGGGGATCACCAGCACCACATCCCCAGCCTTGAGCTGCAGCTCATCTGTGTCGGTGGCTGTGTAGTCATGCTGGGCCTGCACCTGCAGAGGTTGGGAGAGCTGGACATCCTCCCTCTCAGGCCCTTAGTCCCACCTGCAACCCCGTACAGTGCACCAGGCCTTGTGGTGGCTCTGGTGTGCTGTGCAACAGTGACCGGGAGTATGTGAACCTCACGAAACCAGATACCACCTCTCCGATTGGGTAGCAGGGTTGTACGAGCAGGACAACTTTGGACCACCTACACAGCCTTTAGGGCCCAGTGTTCTCATCTATAAATAGGGTGATCCCACCCCCAGGACACTGTCAGACAGTGGAGCTGTGGGGTCCATAGCCTGGGCTCACCTTGAACATGAACCCTGGGGGCAGGTCCAAACGCACAGTCCCATTGCCTCCTTCCACAGTGCCATTCACAGCTGCTGAGAAGGTCTCCACCACAACGGCAGGCAGAGAGTTCTGGGCAGGGTTTGGGGGAAGAGCACAGGTCAGCCTGAGCAGGAGGGAGTCCCGGGGAGCAGGGGTTGTTGGGCAGGAGAAGGGGGTATCTGAGCCTGATGCCAGCCCAGCCTTCCTCCAGTCTTGACAGTAACTACAACCTGGACCAAGCAAAAAGAACAGGCAAGACACAGAGCTAGGAGGCGCAGGCAAGCAGGCTGACAGACAGACAGACAGACAGACAGACAGCAGGGAAGAAAGACAGAGCCCTGGTCCCTGAGTCTTACAGAGGCTGCTTCACTTGCTGCCGACTCCCCAGGCTCCTGGGCTCCATCTGCAGGTTGGGTCCCACCTGCTACCTCTGAGGCTTCTGCTGGCTGCAACATAAATGCCCGCATGGGGTCAAACACAGAGTGGGGGTACTGCCACCAGGACAGAGAACAGGGCCACTGAGGGCAGCACCCAAGGGGTGTCCAGAATTGGCCAGTGTCTACACTGTGCAGAGAGCCCTGGAGGGAAGACGAGGACCTGGGCTTGGGGAACAGCTAGAGAAGGCGCTGACAGGCACCAGACAGGCACCCCAAGGGGTCACCCCTGACCCTCCCTCACAAGCACCGCTCCTGGGCACAAGGTCTGGCCTAGCCTCAGCTTCCTTGAACCTGCCTGGCCTACCTGCCCACATAGGCTTCTCCCAGGAGAGGATGAAGCACAGGCTGGGAAGCTGGACAAGACCAAGTGGATGCTACCGGAACGCAATCAGGCTGCCCGAGGCCAACACTCCAACTTGGTCACTTCCAGCTCTGGGAGCAAGCTCCCCGCCTCCTACCTCCACAAAAGGAGGGGACGTCTGTGTAAGGAGGTTAAATGAGAAAATTCTGAAAAGTTCCCGCCACAAACCAGTGGGTGCTCAAAATGTTCCTTCCTCACACTATGAAAGGCCTCAACCAGGAGGGTGGGGTGAGGGTGATGAGGGAAGAGGGGCTAATCTGACTCCAGCCACCCCTAGCACAAATGACAAGCCCCATTCTGAGGCACCTGGCTCATGGCCCTTGCCTCAGCCTCAGTCTCATTGTGGCCTTGTCCATCCCATGCCCCTTCTCTGGGCTCATCTTCCATGCTACACCCCCAGATACTGGGAACAGACAGGGGGCTGGTAGGTGGGCACTTACTTGGGCAGGGCCCGGCTCTGCCGTCTGGTTGGGCCAGGCCACAGCAAAGGTGCCCTCGGCAGCACTAGGCTCCCTGGAAGGTAAGCTGCCGGCTGGACTCGCCGTGGGCTGCTGATGGCCACCAGGGAAAACAGGGTGGGTAGGCAGGAGGCAGGGAGAAGGTATTGGGCAGGGCACAAAACAGAAGACATGCGTGAGCCACCAGTGTGGTCAGAAGGGAGAGCAGTGCCTGTGGCAGGCCGCCAGGCCAGAGCCCAGTGGAGAACAGATGCAGACCCTCTGAAAGGACTCCTACTTCCAATGCCTGGATCCTACCACTGCCAAAGGACAGGCAGGTGTGTGAATGCACCAACACGCTTTTAGCACCCACTGAAATCTGCTCATCCAAATGGCTCTGCCAGCTCCCACCAGGCCTCCTCCAAAGTGTAACCCTATTATGGAGCTCACCAAGTGGCCAGGAGCCTGGCTACCAGCACTGTCACCCCAGCCCCTGCTCCTGCAGGGCAGGTCCCACACCCTCCCTGACCCTCTATGTCAGAGCCACTAGGTTCTGATGCCACATGCCCAAAAGGACCTGCTCACATACGGGCACCTAATCTCAGTTTGCTTTCCCTCCACTCCTTCTCTGTTCCAACAGGCCCCTGATGCCACTGCCCTATGTGGCCCCTATGGATAGAAAGCTCCTCAAAAGCAAGTACCTCCACACCAAGGCCCTCTAGCTCTAAGCCTCAGCCCAGCATGAGTACACCATGTCCATTTTGAGTGACAAGCTAGTCACTGTCTGGGCCACTTACAAGTCCTGACAACTGGGCCACACCAAGAAGGACCCCCTTCTTAGGCTATACCAAGAAGCCATGTTTCTACAGGGCCGGGATGGAGGCATGGTGCTTCCCCAGAAGGAAGCAGCAGAACAGCCCCCCATGCACCTCTGAACAGGCTAGATGAAGGAATAGGTAAGTGGGCCCAGCACATGCGGAGGAGCGGCTCCCCCACCCACCCCACCCTCCGGGGACAGGCACAGAGCAAACATGGCTTACCTCCCAGAGGTCCCAGGGGATCGGCTGAGCACAGCACAGGGACAAGGACAGAGTTAGCACAGAAGTTAGAGACAGGCTCAGGCAAGCAGTCCCCAGTGACCGCCTTCCCCCACCCCTGCACCCATCCAGGGTGAGCCAGCAGGCACAGGCCAGCACAGGTCTGCAGGCCCCAGACAGCTGAATCCTGGACATGTCTCAGGGGCTACAACACCAGGCCAGGGAGTGCCCAACACAGGGCTACTCTGAGGGGAGGCACAGGGTGCTGGGACAGATGGTATACTGGCTGGTGAGCCAGGTGAGTGTTCATCTGACTCTCCTCCCGAGGGTCCTCTCACCAGCCTCTGTCTGCTACCTTCCCTCCCCCCACAATCAGGACCAGAGAGGTGACAAGGGCCAGGGACCAGAGTGTGAGTGGGAGAAGATCGTTAAAGGCCCAGGCCTACATGGTCCCACAGGGCTTAGTGGGCAAGCATGAGCCCAGGGCCTGGTAGCCTAGAGGCCAGTGGGCCCACGGGTGGTGGTGCACTCAAACCAACCTGACCAGAAGGCGTGGCCGCCTTCACAGGGCTCGCCACAGGCAGGATGGGGTCAAAGTCCAGGTCCAGTAGACTGGCCTGCTCTGAGAAAGGCCCCAGGGCCTCAAACTTGGCAGCAGCAGCAGAGGAGGAAGGCAATTAGTGACAAGTAGAAAGCAGTCAACACAGATACACACAGCAGGTGCCCACCATCAGGGACATGACGTCCACCTCACACACAAAGCAGCACTCTCCATGCCAGACCCTGGCACACATTCCTACCCGCACAAGCCTGGCACCCACCTCAGTCACTGGGAAGAGGCCAGCTACTTGCCAGACCAATGCCAAGCCCCACCCCCTCTCTTGTTGGGCTCCACCCTGCAGGCTGACAGGAGCACCTGTGTCTCTCATCTCCCTGCACCACCAACTCCCAAGATCTCACACACCCCCAGAAGCAGCACAGGCTACAGACCAGGCTGGATAAGACGACACTTGGTACCCCTGACCCATAGGGCCCCTAGGACAGGCTTCAGTCTCCCCTTGCTGCCCCATATGGACAGGCCACCCTGTGAAGACAAGCAACCACTAGCCAGCTCCAGGAAGCAAGGGCAGAGCTGAGCCGAGCCAATCACTCTGCCAAGAAGTCCAATCATTAAGGTGGGGTCCCCAACACCTGTGATATTTGTGTCTAATTAAATTAAAGATCCTGCCTCAACCACCCTGAGAATACCATTCGGTGGGTCTGGGTACAGCTCATGAATGTTCATGTGATAAGCACAGCCCTGGGAGGCTGGGACACAGTGGCCCCGATCACACTGGGAGAACCAGCCCCACTGTAAGCTGGGCCTCACAATTGTGGGAGGAAAGGGTCTTTCCCAGAGCCACCTGCAGAGGACAGCCAGCTCAACACCACAGCACAGACGGCATGCTGCCCTCCTGGGAGGAGTGGCCCCCATCTGGTATGAAGGGTCTCCCTGTCTGGGTCAGGAAGGAAACTGGCTCAGCCCAGGTCCTCCTCCCCGACCCTCATACACTTCTGCGAGGGCCACAGCCCTCAGAAGCCCACTCCGGCCCAGCTCCACTTGCTCTTGATGGGCACTCAGCACTGATAGGGAGCACCCTCTAGCCCTTGTCCCTGTGAGGCCCCCCATAAAGACCCGAAGTGTGGGGAGGGGCTTGCACAGCTGAAGTATGGCCTGCTGGGACGGAGCCAAAACCCTCAGGCCCAAGAATGAACATGTGGTGCCAAGCCACAGAGCCCAGTGAGCCCACACCACATGGACACCTCCTGGACAGGAGGCCCGGGTCCCAGAGGCCCTGTCCCGAGCTCATCCCAACCACTGACTTCTTCTTTAGGTCAGACCCTGTTTGATGGTCCTGGAGGAGAGACATCACTGCTCTGTCCCCATAACGCTTTGCCTCTAAGGAAATATATGCTCAGGACACCCTAGATGCATAGCCACTAGGTGCCCTCCTAGCATCTCTCTCCCCCAAGTAGCCCCACCATCCACCTTTCTCAGCAGTCATTCAAGCCCAGAGAGCTGCCTCCTCATACTCCAAGGGGACACAGTAACCAGGCTAAAGGACAGATGGCCACCATCCCCACCATGCAAGACCAGGACTGTCCTTGTCACAGGGACACAGGCTAGTTACCACAAGCCAGGAGAGCAGCCCTGTCAGCACAGCTTCGTGGATGAGGAAAGCCCGCCCCAGCCCCAGGCAACAGCACCCGCAGTGTACATTCCCCATCCCCACTGGGCAGACACCCGGTTCCCTGTAGTGAGCAGAGGGGCAGTGAGGCCAGTGTGCGGTGAATGTGGCGATGGACACGCTCGGGACAGGCAGTCTGGTTTCAACAATTCCTCACTGAGGGTTACTGAAAACTGAACAAGGTCATGTAGGTAAGTACCAGCACCTCTCCCCAGTCAGGGTTCACTAGTGCTCAGGTCACCAGGGCAGAGGTAAGCATCCCAGCAGCATGCTGCCCTGGAGATCTGACCACCTGTTTTCTGCAATGCTCCAGGAGTGCCCCTGGGCCAGACTCAGCCACTTTCTACAGACAGGGCCTCCCACACCTCCTGGGCTCCTGAGCCAGGGCAGAATCCTGCACCCACCTGGCACCCCCTACTGGAAGTTTCCTACTCCTGACCCAAAGTCCTCCCGGGGGGCTGGCTGGAAGCCTACTTGCCCCAAGACCCCTCTTAGCAGAGTTCTCTCTCAGATTGCATCTGCCTCTGCCTCCACGTTCATGCCTTCCAGCTCTGCCTCTTCCCTCCAGGCCTCTGAGCTTATACTAAGGAGACAGAGCCCAGAGCTCCCCAGGCAGGGCAACCCCACAGCAGCAGCCCAACACAGGCCCACCACAGCCTGGTATTAGTAGCCTACACAAAACCAAGCCTCACGTGGAAAGGGCCTGACGAGGAGGCCTGGGTACCAGGCTTGGAGCAGTTAGCACACTGTGTGCATCCCGCTCCAGCGCTACCACAGCAACCTTCCCTGATCGGCCCTCCTTTGGTCCATGTGTGAATGGGCATTATGTGCCTCCTTATGGCATTTACGAGCACACTAAACTCCAGAAGTTCCTGAGCCCATCTCTCACCCCTCCTGCCCTAAGCACATGCCATTGTTTCAGCTTGCAGCCACCTGCTTCAGGAAGCCCGCCCTGACCAGCCCAGGTCCTCCATGCTCCCCACCCCTTTTAGCCATAGCACTGATGGAATCACAAGGCCACTGCTGAGCTGACCATCTCTGCTATGACCATTCACCTATGTCCCTGAATCTGGCCACATACATGCTCAGAGGTGAATGAGGGATGATGGATGAAAGGATGAAGGAATGGCTCAGGGCCAGGCTCTCTGGCCAGATTCCCAGCTCTTGAGGCAGAGGCATAGGGTGTGGAATGGAGGGAAGGTCATGCACACCCCAAGAGAGCAAGAGGAAGGGGGAGCTGGGCCGCGGCAGCCGCGGCTGACCTGGGAGGGGGTGGTCACGCTGATCTCAGGGACAAAGGTGTCATCAAATAGGCTGAGGATCTGCTCCTGCTTGACCTCCTTTGATGGGGTGTGTTTGGGAGGCGGAGGGACTGGTGGGCCTTTCCGGAGCTGCGGTTCAACAGTGGGTGAGGGACAGCACAGGGAGGCACAGCAGAGCATGGGGGTCAGGTGGGAAAGGGGGGAGACAGAGACAAAGCCATGGTTAGTCACATCCCAGGCCGCGGCCCCACCCAGGCAACTGAGAATAATGAAGCAAGAATAGTCACTGCTCCCCAAGATAAACACCAGGACTACAGCCACCCTCCCACAGCAGGAGGTTCAGAAACATTGTGCAGAGAGAAAGTAGAAAAGGGAAGGGAAGAAGGGAGGAGGGAAGGAGGTGAAATAAGAGGGAAGAAAAAGGGAGTAGCCATAGGACGGCTCACCACCTGGTAAAAAGGCTGAGAAACAGTGGCGGAGACACAGCCCAAGCACCCAGCCTTCTCTCAGGCCTCCACTCTCCCGCACACCTGGGCTCTCTCCACATTCTGTGAAAGGAGCTCCAGCTAGGCCTCTACCATCACCTTCGGGGCCGGCACAGAGCCAGAGCCCAGAGGAGGCCTAAGAAACACTGTCACACACCAGCCCACTTGGGGGGCCTCAGCCAAGTCACACAACACCCCAGAGCCTGGGCTTCTTCATTTGTCAAGCTGGGATGATAACAGCATCTGCTTCAAAGGGTGATTGTCAGGACTCAATTAACAAAAATATGGAAAGTGCTGGCACAGTGTCCAACCCAAAGTAAGTGCTATTCAAGTGTGGGTTCTTATCACTAATGATATCTTTGTCTTAATCAGTTATTAAAATGGGTGATGGCATAAATCCAACAGAGCTGGGGTACAGTTTAACATGGCTCAGTGAGGTCTGCCCATGAACGCTGCACCTCTTCCCTCTCCTTCCAGCTCCTGGGGACGCTGCAGAAACCTGGAGAAACCTGTTGGGGTCAGAGGCCAGGCTTCTCCAGCAAGGGCCAGACCAGAAGCACAAGCCTATCCCCCTACCCATCTCACATAACCCTTCTGAGTCCTTTCTCTTGCTGTCCCTCTAAAGAACCTGCATGACCCCACACAGGAGAGATAAAATGAGGACAGGGGAGGCAGCCACCTCCAAGGACCTGTGTCTCAGCTGGAAAAGAAGATGGAGGAAGTCAAGCCACCCAAAATCCAGGGAGGGAAGAGAAAGGGCGGACACTGCTGCAGGGCAGGGGGACACTGAGGAGGAAAGAAACATTCACAGATGCCCCTGAAAGGGCCAGGGCCGTTAAGGTAAGCCTGGACCAAGCAGGGCCCAAGGAAGAACAAGACCAGGCTTAGCCCTCTCTGGGCAGAGCCTCCAGCTCCAAACCTACCAAGGCCCAGGAAGGAAACAAGAGAACTGGAAAAGAGAGGGCATAACAGCAAAGCATGAAAAAGAGCAGGGAGGGAAGGGGACAGGCCACTGAGATACCTGAGATGGGGACTTGGGGAGGGCAGCCCCAGGGGTGGCCGCACTGGCCGGTTCAGGATCATGGTTGACTCGGATCTCAGGGGTGGCAGCAGGGGAACCATCCGGCGGAGGTGAAGGGCTCTTGTTTCCTTTTGCAGAAGCATTGTCACTGTGGAGGCAAAACAAGAGGGAACCCGCTGGAGGGAAATCCCAGCATCTGAAAGGAAGTGTGCACATCCACAGGTGTGCGTGTGAGGGGGCATGTGCACGTGCAGATGCCTTGGGGTCCATGTGCGTGAAAACATGTGCATATGTACGAGCATGTAGAGATGTCTATGAAACTGAGTATAACGTGCACCCACACAGACTGGGAAAATACGTTGTCCCCACGTGAGAAACTGCGTGTCCGTGTGCCTGAGGACTGGTGAAAATGAGACCGTGCAGCACATGGGGAGCTCTGAACTGGAGAACCATGGTCCCCAGGGGATGGGGCAGGTCCCCGGGAGTCTGCGCCAGAGGCAGCCCAGCAGCCTCACAACAGGCCCACATTAGGAGTGCCCAAGCTCCCCGAAGCAGGAGGAAGCCAAACATCTTGGAGGCAAAGTAAGCCTCAGCCCACACTCCACACAGCAGCTGTGCAGGCTGAGCCTCCCCCCGACCTGCCCCCTCCCACTCAGCCTGACCCCAAAGGCCTTTCATTGCCTCCCTGACTGTCTACCCACTCCCACCAGAATGCCAAGCGCAGCTTGGCTCCCATCCACACTAGCTCCCAACCACACCACACTCCAGCCACACCATGCCATCACTGTCTCCACACCTCTGCTCCCACGGGCAGCCAGCCCTTCCAGGAAAACATGGAAGACCACCCAGAAGCTGTGGCAGGTGGGTGAACAGGAGGCAATGCCCATTGCAGAGCAGCTGGAATGACAGGGCCTGTAAGCCTGACTATTCAGTACTGAAAACCAGGCGAATGTGCATAAACCTCCACTTGGATGTAAAGGGGGCAGAAAATAACTGCCACCTATGTTTGTACTCATGTAAATTCCAGGGCAGTACTGACTGAGACTAGACACAAGCCATAGCTGGTGTTTACATTTATATTTAAATTAAGTTAAATAAAAAATTCAGCTCCTCAGTTACAGTGGCCATATTCCAAATGCTGGCCAGCCACATGAGGTGAGTGGCCACTGTGCTGGACAGGACAGTAACCAATCACCTGGGGGGGGAGACCTAAACAGCAGAAGAGATGGGTGAGAGACATAGCCGGTATCGCCCCATCTTTCTTAAACTTGCATTTCATGGGATGTATTTGTCTCCTTGAAGAATATACATGGGGGGAAGGGGGTAAAAGGGGACTACACAGTAATAGAAAAAAATGCAAAAAAAGTAAATCAAAAAATAAATAAATATGTAACATCATTAAAAGGAAGG
>PVIA01016887.1:0-17417 GCA_004024845.1 Tonatia bakeri | reverse complement strand
AGCCTCTCCTCAGTTTTTTGAATTCTTGTTTCTTCATTCTTTTCTGTTTGGTTGTTCCTTTCTTCCTTCTGGTCCACTCCATTGATTTGAGTCCCAGTTTTCTTCCCCTCACTATTATTTCCCTGTGCGTTTTCCTTCATTTCTCTTATCGTAGCCTGCATTTGTTCATCTAATTTATGTCCAAAGTCAACCAATTCTGGGAGCTTCCTGATCACCAGTGCTTTGAACTGTGCATCTGGTAATTCGGCTATCTCTTGGTCACTTAAAAAAATTGGTTCTGGGGCTTTCAAATCTGTTTGAGCCATCCTTTTTATTTTCCTTTGGTTTGGTTGCGGCTGTTTTGTAAGGGCGGCAGAGCCTTAGGTGTTCACCAGGGCGGGGCACCCCAGTCGCTGGGTTGTGACGTTGTATGTGGGGGCGGAGTCTGAGAGGGAACAATGGCGCCTGCTCCGCTCTCTCTAGGACTTCCGTCCCCTCCACTGCCTCCCACAAGCAAACTGGGCCCTTCCTGTGCTGGCTCCCGGGCGGTGGGCTTGTGCACTTTCTCGGACTCTTTGGGCTTCCCCGAGAAGTCTCCTGTGAGGCTGAGAGAGTCTCCCAGCCTCAGTTCCCAGACGGGGCTCTTAAGCTTTGAAACGCGGCGGCTGTGGCTGCGGACAGCTAGCTGCCTTGCGTCCCTCATTGGGTCTGCTAGTTGCCTCCCGCACCCAGAGTCCGCCACCGGTCCGTCCGCTGCCGTCTGCGCCCTGCGCACCCGCGCCTGCCAGCCAGCATTTCTTCCCGCCGGGACCCCTCTGATCCCACTCCGCAGGCCTCCGACTCCGCCGCTCCTTACCGGTCTGGATGTACTGGAGCCCGACTTCTGTTCAATTAATTTCTCTCCGTTCTGGTTGTTTATTGTTTCTCAATTTTTGTTGTCTTTAGTTTTGGTTGCGCGAGGAAGCACAATGCGACTGCCTATGCCTCCATCTTGGCCGGAACTCCAGGTCCTACTAATTTTTCAAAGCCCAGCTCACATTGTTACCTCTATCCCCAGTTCATCCGTCGGGGGGGGGGGGAATTGGCCACACCCTCTCCTTGTGCCCCTTGGGCATGTGCCTGGGTTGTGGGGTCAGTCCCCAGTCAGGGTGCATACAAACAATACTTCTCCCCCTCCCTTCCCCTCTCCCTAAAAATAAATAAATAAAATCTTAAAGGATAAACTCCAGGCACACAGCCCCTTCCGGGGGGAGACAAGGTCCCTGGAGACCCCATTCCGTCTGCAGGCCCCCGCCTGGAATGATAACAGTAACACACAGCCTTCTCTCCTAGCTGATCCTGCTCTAAATGCCTCACATGTGCTTGCTCATGTTTCCTGTGTGGTAGGTTTCATTTTACCAATGAGGACACTGAAGCACAGAGAGGTTGAGTAACTTGCCCCAAGTCACACAGCTGGTGAGGAGTGGAGTCTGATTTGGACCTGGCTGTGTTTACAGTCCTCCTGCTGCCTCTGCTCCTCGGTGAATCCTGGGACCTCTAACAACTCTAGCCCAGAACCGGGATGATGGAGCCGGGGCATGGCCCCCAGGGTAGCCATGGAGCAGATTGCTCTGTGTGGTGCTCAGCAGAACCCCCAGTGAGTTGGGACAGGGGCAGGGTGGAGGACAGGGACAGGACAGATACCAGGAAGCAAACGAAATAGCCTGAAACCAAGAGAGGCACGCGGACCTGAGAGCAATTGAGAAGCCAGAGATGAGGCTGGAAGCTGCTCTTTTAAAGATCATTTTGAAGAAAAGGAGAGAGAAGGACCCTAGAGAGACCGATCGATCGGAAATAGCAAATGGGCTCCAGACAGGACCCAGCGGCCCCTCCGAGGCGGAGGCGTCCGCTCTCCTCGGCTCGCTCAGCCCACTCTGGCTCTGCCTCTCACCGGAGCACCCCCGGCCTTGAGTGGAGGCACGCAGGCGGTGGGGGAGGGGCATAGCGGGGTGGGGGTGGTGGGGGGGCGGGCAAAGCTCCTGGTGTCAGAGATGTGTCACTAAGAGACTGAGAGCCACGTCCTGAGCACCACTGTCGGGTGAGAGCTCTGACTGCAGTGGTGCTGGCCAGGCCTGGCCTAGGGTGGGGGGGTGTGGGGCAGGCGGGTTCTGGCTGCCCCTCACGGGGGACACAGCCAAGGGCGCGAGGACTCCCCTCTTGTCCACAGCGCTGCGCTGGCAGAGAGGAGGCTGGGCGGGGCAGGCAGGGCAGCACCAGGGACAGGACAGGCACCATGTGCTACCACTTTCCAGCCAGTGTGTCCTGGCCTCACCGTACTAGGAGGGTGGGCTGGGGGCTCCAAGGCTTGCTCACTCCAGTGTCCGGCAGCGGGTGCTGTCCGGGCCAGGGTCTCCGCAGGAACGCACACAGCCCTGCTGTGTGGCCTCTGCATGTGGGCAGCTCAGGCTCCTTCAGGGAGTGGTAGCCTCAGGGCACTCAGACTGCTTCTGTGGCTTCCAGAACAAGAACTGTCCTGGCTGGCGTAGCTCAGTGGGTTGAGCATGGGCTGTGAACCAAAGCATTGCAGGTTCGATTCCCAGTCAGGGCACATGCCTGGGTTGCAGGCCACAGCCCCCAACAACTGCACATTGATGTTTCTCTCTCTCTCTTTCTCCCTCCCTTCCCTCTCTAAAAAATAAATAAAAATCTTAAAAAACAAAACAAACTTATTCCCATCAGTGAGGCAGAAGCCTTTGATGAGCCAGCCTTGGAAGTCACACTTGTTTCTTCTACCATCCTTGTCACACCGTGAAGGAGCACCCAGGGTCAAGGGCAGGGATCCTGGGCTCCTTGATTTGGTAAGTAGAGCTTCTGGGGTGTGAGAGAACCTGTGGCCATCTGGACGGGCAGCCGGCCACGCCAGACTGTGGCCACAGAAGAGGCGGCCCCCTTTCCATGTCCACATGATCATCACTTGACTCCCCCTAGGTGCGTGTGGGAGTGTCCCAAAGATACTCTGTGTCACACTGTCACACGGGAAATTATCTCTGTGTGCAGCCAGGTTAGCTGTCCCCGAGTCCATGGGACAGACGGCTCGCAGACCAGACGACGATTCTCGAATGACATGGCGTGTAAAATCAATGGAAAACGCAGCGAGAAGCAAGGGGAAAGAGATGCTAGGTTAACTCCCATGGACCGCGGTGCCCACGGGGACGAGGAGCACAGCACCGGTCTTGGGTGCCACGTCTGCAGGTGCCACTTCTCCCTGCGTCATCCTGGTGCTGACAGTGTCGTGGGACCAGGTCAGGATGAGCCGGGGCCCAGCGGACACCGGTGCCTGGAGCCAGCGCTCACTTGGTCTGTCGGGGTGGGGGTGGGGGCGGCTCTGGCCCATCGGTCAGCATGCGGAGCAGCTGCTGGTTTTGCTGAAGATTCAAACCCATTTGGTACAGGCCCTCCTCACCCCACTACCGCTATCGGAAAGTAAAGCGTTCCTGTGAACCTGGTTGTAAACTGAAGTGGCGGAAAGCAAAAGGCAGTTACCTTAGGACACGTCTCGCTCGGGACTCTGAATGTGCATGGAGACACAGCACGGAGGCTCGCCCAGCTCACTGCTCTGGCGGCTGGTGCTGGAGGCTGAGCGGGTCCAGGAGCCTCTCGCTGCCGGGTGCGCACTGGAACAGCTCGCTGCGAGACAAATTCTGAACGCTCCTTCCCTTTTTTCATATAAGCAAAAATTCTCTTCGGATTTCACTCAGTTAGTGAAAACGTGCTAATAGGGGTCTTTTTGTAAAAGTAAAGTGGTGTAAAGTGAACTTCAAAAAGTGGTGAATATCTACTTTTTTTAAAAAAAATTATTTATTGTTAGAGAGAGGAAGAAGGAAAAAGAGAGAGAGAGAAAGATCAATGTGAGAAAAACATCAATTGGCTGCCTCTCGCACGTCCCTAACTGGGGACCTGGCCCGCAACCCAGGCACGTGCCCTGACTGGGAACTCAACCAGTGGCCTTTTGGTTTTCAGGTCACCGCATAGCCCACTGAGCCACACCAGTCAGGGCAACTGTACTTTATTTAGATTATTAAAGGTGTTTTGTTTTTGTTTTAGTATGGGTTAGTGTAAGTTAGCATATGGGGTGTGTGAGGTAAAGGACCTACTATTTCCTTGGGCGTAGGACACGTGGGGGGAATGAGTGTAGTTACCGGTGGGTGCCCGATGTCAGCATGGGGGTGCCCTTGGCACACGGAGTGTGTCGTGGATACATGGTTCCTGGTTTTTTTTCATCTCTCCCACCAATCAGCAATACTCTCGTTCACTCCATTCTCTGAGGCAGCCTGAGGAGGTATGGTCGGCCTGTCTGGCCAACACCGTCTGGGCAGTCCAGCACGGTCCTTCCAGAGCCTGAGGGTGCAGTCGCGTCCCTGGGGGGCCCTTGCTCCTGTGTCTGCTCCTCATCTCCTATGAACAGACACTCTCGTTTAATCCAGTCCTGCAGCATTTGTTGAGCGTGGACTATGCTCCAGACACCATTCTAGGCACTGCTGACTTGGCAGTGAACCAGACAGACAGAGTCTTTGTCCTTGTGGCCCTTCAGTTCTAATGAGAGAGACACACAGGACCCCATGTAAGTATATTATACAGGGTGCAGGAGGTGCCATGTACAGTGGGGCGGGCAGGGTGTGAACCTGGGAAAGGAATAGGGGCAGAGGTGCTGGGCTGCAGCTTTAAGTAAGATGGTCAGGGCCCCGGCTGGTGTGGCTCCATTGGTTGGAGTGTGGTCCCATACACCAAAAGTTTGTGGGTTCAGTCCCCGGTGAGGGCACATGGCTAGGTTGTGGGTCCGATCCCCAGTCAGTGCACAGACAGACAGAAGGCAACCAACTGACATTTTTCTCTGCCCCTCCCTCTGTGCCCCCCTTTCTCCACTCCCCTCTCTCTAAAAGCAATGAGAAAATGTCCTCGAGTAAGGATTAAAAAAAAAAAAGGTGGTCAGGGAAGGCCTTGCTGAGAAGATGATGACATTTAAGCAAAATCTTGAGGTCCAGGACAGAGCCTACCATGTGAATGTCTGGGGGAGGGTGTTCTGGGTAAGACGGAGCAGCCGGTGCAAAGCCCCTGAGGTTCTGGACAAAAGCAAAGAAACTTCTAGTTCTTAGAATAGTAATAATAATCATAACAACTCTCTCTCTACCTCTGCAGGGGCAGGTTCTTCCACATATGGGCAAAAGGAGCACCAGGCAGCACCAACCAAGCTCCCACTGTTGGGTCAGGCCAAGGCCAGCAGGCCCCCCACGACCCCCCTCCCTGACCCCTCTCGAAAGGGAGCAGGCCCTCATGTCACCCCACACGACCAAACACCAAATGGCCTCCCTGGCATTCTTTTCAGTCCTAAAGGTAAGTGCAGGTTTCCACCTTCCAAGGCAGAAGCTGCTTCTAATCCAACAAGAGCAGTCTTTCTAATATTCCCAAACTCTAAGCCCAGTCTTTCTGGTGACCTCTTTGCACTTATTTAATTTTGTGAGACCAGCGTACTTGTGAAACCCTTTTAGGAACAATTGTTGTGCCCCATTTTGTAATTTGAGGGCTGAGGTTCAGGGAGGGAGGTTCCCCTGCCCAGGACACACAGCCAGCTCCTCCTCCCCATGCTCTCTGCGCTCAGAGGCCACGTGACTTGGGCCAGACCACCTGGCTCAGGGCCTCAGGCTGCTCCTCTGAAAGATGGGAATTAGTACCGCTGCTGAGCAGGGCATGGTAACAAAAGATGAGGTGAGGAAGCTTGGCACAAAGCAGATGCTCAAGAAATCACTGGTGTTATTACTGTTTCCACAGTAATGGGAGGTGGAGTAGGGGCTCTGGGTCCAGTAAATGGTGGCAGTCCCTGCCCTCCCTTCAGCCTGGCCTGGAGGGTTCCAAGGCGACACACACGGGTACAGGGGTATCTGGGGCAGGTGCTGGGTGAGGGTGCCTCCAGTGGGGCTGGGTGCCTCTAGGCTCCCTGACCATTTTCCATCTTCCCTTTCTTCATGAGTTACATTAATTTAACAACCTCAGGAGCGGGAAAAAAAAGATAGCTGGGGAGCAAATGTGGAATAGCTGAGATTAAAATTAAATTGAAGTAAATTAAATTAAATGGGCAACTTTCTGGCGTTCATCTCTCAGGCCAAATTATTGCGGAGCGCTCTGGCTGCAAAGGAGACGGCTTCCCGAGGCTCCTGGCGGCTCCCCCAGGCCCGCGATGTGGGGCTGCTGTCAGCTCTCACCTGGCCTCCCGTGGCTGCTGCTTCTGGCAGCGGCAGCTGCTCCTGGTTGGGAAGGGTTTTGGGGGAACACAGGAAGCCAGAGGCTCAGAGCCAGCCCTGCCCACCCCTGCCTCCCTCATCCTGTCTGCTTCCACCATTAGGGCCTAGGGAAAGGTGAGCACTGATTCCAAGATTCGGGACCCCAGCTCCCAGCCCTTGGCTCAAGAAGGTGCATCTCTGACTGACAGCGGTGGGCTCAGGAGCGCCCCCTGGTTTCGCAGTCATCTTGGCCCTTCTGGTTTCTATTGCTTGGAGTGAAGTGGGTTGCCGTCGGGCCCCACTGCCCAGCAGTGCCCCAGCCACTGGCCGCCCCTTCCCTCCCAGGTTGCCCCTCAGGACAAAGCAAACCAGATTCCAGGTTAGCCCAGGGGCTCCTGGGTCTGTGTTTCTTTCAGCTTCCCTTCAAACCCTCCAGAGTCCAAGGGTGGAAGAAAATCTGTCCCAAGACTTTGAAACTGAAAAGAATCCCAGGTTGTGAGTGAAAAACTCATGTGCGTTTTACATTCTTTCATAATAGATTCATGTTTATTTTAATGTGTGATGTTTTACAATATTTACCAGTGGCTAAAACCGGCATGTCTGGGGGCTGTGCCCTTTTTACCCTGGACCTCGCAGGGGGCCCTGGTAGAAGGCCAGGCAGCCCCTGTGTGAAACAGCCTCGAATCCGCCCAGAGATCCATCTGCACCCCCACCTCCCCCCCAGGCTAGAACCCCACATGGGGAGAAAATCCTGATGCCAAAAACCAAAGGCACTTACAACATGGATGAAAATGAAGGCAGTATGCTCGATGAAATAAGCCAGACACTGAAGGCGGAATGCTGAGCCATCCAATTATATGCCGTGTTAGACCAGTCAGTTTGATGGAGTCGCAAAGTAGATTGGCCGGTGCCAGGGGGCGGGGGTGGGGGATGGAGAGTTACTGTGTTATGAGTATGCAGTCTGAGACTGGCAGGACAGGAAAGTTCTGGGCACAGATAACACAACACTGTGAGTGGTCTTAATACCACTTTAAAATGCTTAAGATGTTAAAATTTATGTCACGTAAATTTTGCCACAATTCTCTAAAAACTGAAGGCGTGAGGGGTCGGAGAGGTCCCACTGCCCTGGGACCCTCCTTGCCCCAAAGAAGCCCCTGTCCCTGCCCCGCTCCCTGGGAGCTGGCAGTAGATTGGCCCTCTGGCCACCTGAGGTGACCCCCACATCGGGGCTGTAAGGAACCCTGGAGAGCGGTCATTCCCCTCTTTGAATTTTACACACGGGAAAGTGCGGCCCAGTGGGGAGGTGGGGTGGCAGGGGGAAGCCACCTCCCCAAGTCACACGGCTGGTGGTGGCCACCCTCGTGGGGTGATCTCTGGGGGCCCACCCCAGCTCTTTCCCGGTGACTGAGCAGCTAGAAGGCCCCAGGGAGACAAGCAAAGCCCTTCTCCCCAGAATTCAGCATCACCCGCTCCTGCCCCCCTCCACTTCTAGGGGCTACAGATAACCCTTGCCCTCTCGCCAGGCTTCAGGGAGGCTGGTTAATTAATTAACCCTCATTAAGGGCTCAGGCACAGGCTACTGGGCAATAGGCATTCTCATTATTATTTTTAATCAGACTTTGCAATTTTATAGCTCCCATCACCAGGAAGTTAATTAAGACGGCCAGGGACGGGCTCAAAGAGGGAGGAGGAGACCAGGGGCTAGGCCAGACTCCCCTCAGGGATCGGCTGGGGCCCACTGCAGGGGGGGCCTGAGAGGGTGGGGAGGCGAGGCCGGTGTCTGCTGGCTCCGTGGCCACATGACGGACCACCGAAGGGAGGCAGGGATGGGCAGAGTGACCGCCGCCAGAGGGTCCCCAGCTCCACCCTATCTCCACTCAGGGCCGGGCCTCCTGTTCCCAGTCTAGCTCTGCGAGCAGTGGGGAGAATGAGGAGCAAGAGACAGAGCAGAGGTCTACTGTTCTCCGTGCCTTTCCTTCTGGGAGGGGTGCCCCTCTGCGGAGAACCCCTTCCTTTCATACCTTTTTGCCTTGTATACATCTCGGGTCCGTCGGGCCTGTACCCCCGGGGCTGGAGATAAATGAATGAGTAGTCCCGGCGTGGTCTCCCGTGCACCACCCCCCACCCCACCCAGGGCTCACTGCGGGGGAGCAGCCCAGCCACCTGCCTCCCTCTCCTGCCACACCCCTGCCTTCCTGTTTGCTCTCTTCCTTTCCCCGGCCCTTGCTCCTCTCTGGGCACCAGAGCTGAGGATGGGGAGGGCACTGTGGCAGAGACAGACAGGGGAACTCGCGTGGCCTGTGCTCCTGGCTGCGGTGAAAACTGTGGAAGCTCTGGGGACAAAGGGACTCTGGGGGCGGGGGCCTGGCCACCAGACAGCACAACCACCGCCAGGCCCTCCAGGGCCTCAGGGCCGTCCAGGCAGCCGTGAGCCCCTGAGGCCTGCAGCCGCAGGGCCGACGCTTCCCAGCCTGCCCAGAGAGGCCCAGCGCGCAGCAGGAGACGGAGATGATACAATCCACCCCCGCGCCCAGCCTGGCGCCTCCCGACGGAAGCTGCAGCAGGCGAGAGCTGCCACAGATTTAGGGTGTTTGCTGCGGAACAGAGAACTGTGTAATGGGAACCGGGGGACCGAGAATATTAATTCCGACCCTCCCGGCAGGGCCTTCGGCTCCCGCACTTACAAATGAGGCCCTAAACTCAGCGGAAAGAGTCAACACTGGGGAAATTTGGCAGGGAGAACCCAGGGACGGGAGATGTAGAAATCAGGACGGTTCAGGAAAATAAGCTCCCACAGCCTTTTACAGCATGCCTCGTCACATCGGGGCGCCTGAGGACCCCGCTCCCCCTGCTCCGTCTGCACTGGGGTCCTAGAGGCTCAGGCCTTCGGTGAAGGCAGAGCTCGGATGAGCTGCGCTTCCTGTGAAGACGGCGGAGAGATTCACTGAGAACTTCTGGCAGGAGAGCTCTGCGCAGTTCGTTAGCAATGAAACACAAAAACTAGGGATAACATGCAAACTGTTCTCATATTGACTTGTGCTTTTTAATTGGAGTTTAAACCTATTTCAATTACAAATCAGTACACGAATCTGTGCACCTTAAAAGTGATAAAAAATAGTTCTCAAGTCTCTACAGACCCGACCACTCTGCCCCTCCCCCATCTCCAAATGTAACCACTCTTACGATTTTGGTGTGGACACTTCAGGTTTTTAAATCCATTACATAGATAAATCCACAGAGACTATAGTATTGTTTGAGGCATGTGCTTTTAAAATATGTACTCATAGCATATCAACTATATTCTGCCACCGTCTTTTTCATTCACTGATTTTTTTTTACGTCTATACATCGATACATTTAAAGCTGGTTTATTCCTTTTCTCTGCAGTGCAGTGTTCTAAGACCACATTTTATTGCTCTATTCCACTTTTTTGCTATTTCAAAAACACCTTAGGGATCATTCTCCCGCATCCCCGTGCGCACGCGTCCCTCCGGCACTGGCCCGTGGAAGCCTCGTTACTAGGTTCTAGGATGCGCGCATTTTCCGTGTTGAATAGATTCTATCAAACCACTCTCCAGGGCGACTGCACTAATTAATACCTCACCCCCAGCACTTACCTCAGCATGCTCATTTCCACACAGTCTCACCAGCACTTGATATTATAAAAAATTTTGTCAAGCTGGTGATTAAAAGTAATAGAGTTTTGATTTGTTTTCCTTGATTATTTCTGGGATTCAACATCATTTTGTTTATTGGCCATTTATATTTTCTCTTGTGAATTGCGTACTTATACCCATTGTTTATTTTTTCTATTGCTTGGTTTTCCTTTTCTCCTGTTGATTTATAAATCTTCCATAAATGCTAGATCTTAATTCATTTCGTATATATCTAAAATGTTTGTCATCAGCGTGTTGATTGCCTTTTAAATGTGTTTATGCTATCTTGTACCATAAATTTAAATTCTGATTTGTAACATTTTCTTTCTGTGAAAATCTCGTCTATGATTTGGTTTGTAGACTTAGTGTCTGTTTAAATAAGCTTTTGGTGCTCTAAAGTTTAAAAGATGGTATTCTATAATTTATTTTAATAGTTTTTTTCTTTACATTTGAATCTTTAACTCATCTGGAATATATTTTTATGGCAATAATGTACCCAGATAAAATTACATTTCCCATTGAACAACAATACAATAATTTTTTTTTAAAAAGTGCTGATGCAGACCCACTGATAAAAATTCACTTATCATCTTGCTGCGTCGCATCCAGAAATGGATACAAATACCATATTCTAAGGGAAAAAAATTACATTCCCCAGCCTCCTTTGCTCATAGGACCTCCCATGTGACCTGGCTCTGGTCAAGAGAGTGGAATTCTGAACCTTCCTGAGAAAGTTTTACTTTCCTGCTATAAGCTCTGCCCTTTCCTCTTTCTCACTTCTTTCTTCCAGTGCTTGGAATGTGGGTGTTATTATTTCACAAGAATTTTAGATTTAGCTTGTCAAATTTCATGAAAAATGTCATTGGAAGTTTAACTGGGATTTGTATCAGCTTTGAATAACAGAGGCAGACAGGCACTTAAAATAGGAGGAATTTTAGTTTTGCATGATAAATAAATCCATAGGAATCAGAGGAAAGCTGGGGCAGAGACCCCCTGCTGTCAATAAGAAACAGCTTCTTTCTTTCTTCCCTACTTTTGTTAGTGTGTGGTTTTCGTGCTCTCGGACCCAGGATGTACTGGTCCACTGCATGACATCTTACTAGCAATGTAGACTCGGACGTAACTAAGAGAAACCTAGTAAAAATGTCCAAGATCCTTATGGAGCCTTCCCACTCATGAGCATGGCGTGGGTTTTATTTGGCTCTTTTCTTGCATATTCTTTTGGAACAACCCTACTTAGTCATTGGTTAATATTTGTATATCTGTGTGTATAAGTGGGAAGGGCCTATGGTTTTCTCCTTGGTGCTTTTTTAAAAATCATTTTTTAATTTTTCAGTAGTAGTTGTACAATATTACGTTAGTTGCAGGTATACACCCCAGTGATGAGGCATTATACGACTTACTAAGTGATCATCGTGAGAAATCTCATACCCATCTCCTACCATATGTAGTTGTTAGCATATTATTGACTATATTCCGTGGGCTGTACTTTACAACCCCATGACCATTCCGTAACAACCAATGTGTACTTCTTCATCCCTTCACCTTTTTCACCCATCACCCCAAACCCCTCCCCATCTGGCAACATCAAAACGTTCTTTGTATCTATGAGTCTGTTTCTGTTCTGCTTGTTCATTTATTTTGTTTTTTAGATTCAATTGTTGATAGATATGTATTTATTGACATTTTATTGTTTGCATTTTCCTTCTTCTTCAAGAAGACCCTTTAACATTTTATGTAATGCTGGTTTGGTGGTAATGACTCTTTTAGCTTTTTTTAAAAAAAGATTTTATTTCTTTACTTTTAGAGGGAAAGGGAGAGAGAAAGAGAGGGAGAGAAACTTCAGTGTGTGGTTGTTTTTCATGCGCCCCCTACTGGAGACATGGCCTGCAACTCAGGCATGTGCCCTGACTGAGAATTGAACCAGCAACCCCTTGCTTTGCAGGCTGGCACTCAGTTCACTGAGTCACACCAGCCAGGGCTCCTTTAGCTTTTTCTCGTCTGGGAAGCTTTTTATCTGTCCTTCGAATCTAAATGATAGCTTTGCTGGATACAGTAATCTTGGTTGTAGGTCCTGGCTTTTCATTACTTTGAATATTTCTTCCCTTCTGTCCTGCAAAGTTTCTACAGAGAAATCAGCTGACAGTCTTATGGGAGCTCCCTTGTAGGTAACTAACTGCTTTTCTCTTGCTGCTACAAAGAGTCTCTCTTTGTCTTTAACATTTTGAATTTTAATTTTGATGATTCTTGGTGATGTGTCTCATAGGGCCTCTAGGAGTTCATCTTGTTTGGGACTCTCTGCACTTCTTGGACTTGAATGTCTATTTTCTTCACCAGGTTAAGGAAGTTTTTGTCATTATTTTTTAAAATAGGTTTTCTTCTTTTTATCTTTATTTTTATTGTTAACATTATTACAGATATACCCATTTCCCTCTCTTTGCTTGCCTCCACCCAGTGTCTGTCCCCCCTTCCCTCTGGCCATCATCACACTGTTGTCTGTGTCTTTGGGTTACACGTATATGTTCTTTGGCTAATCCCTTCACCTTCTTCCATCTAGTGATCTTCCTATCCCCTTCCTTCTGACAGCCGTCAGTCTGTTCCATGTGTCCATGCCTCTGTTTCTATTTTGTACATCAATTTATTTTGTTCATTAGATTCCACGTGTAAGAGAGATCATCTGGCATTTGTCTTTCTTTGACAGCTTATTTCATTTAGCATAGTAATCTGAGGTCCACTTATACTGTTGCAAAAGGTAAGATTTCTTTCTTTTTTATGACTGCATAGTATTCCATTGCGTAAATGTACCCCAGTTTTTTATCCACCCATCTACTAATGAGCACTTGGGCCATTTCTAGATCTTGGCTATTGTAAATAATGCTGCTATGAACATAGAGGAGCACATATTCTTTCAAATTGGTGTTTTGAGATTCTTAGAATATGTGAGGGAGGGAACCAAAAAACCCCCTGAACTTATCTTCTGGAGGGCAGGCTGCTTGTAGTACAGGCTTCCCCCATTATATGAGTATTCTAGGAACCCATCTGTATCAGTGTGCTAGCTGGCATTGTTGTGAGAGGCTGCATTTGGCTTCGGTGAATTTTTTTGAAGATTGTTTCAACGCACTTGCCCATTTCATGACAGATGACTTATGAGTGCACCTGCCTGCACCACTCTGTGTGTTCAGCAGTTTTTACCAAAAACAACATGAATCCCTTGCTCCATCCTCCCTATTTACCAAATCTTTTTCTGAGCAACTTTTTTTTTGTTTCCCTGGATGAAAAAAAGTGTTTAAAGAGAAATGTTTTGCCAATGTGAAAGAGATGAAACAAAAAATGGCAGAAATAGTAAAAGACATGAAAATTGACAAGTTCAAAAACTGTTTTGAGCAGTGGAAAATGTCTTGATAGGTGAATCATATCAAATGCAAAGTACTTTAAAGGTGACTGATGTTTAACTATGGAAGAACAAATGCGCAATTTTTTAATAAATAAATTCCAGGCTCTTTGAGCCCCATCTCGTATTCCCAGAAGTAGGATTGCTGGGTCAAAAGGCAGTTCCATTTTTAATTTTTAGAATAAATTCCATACTGTTTTGCACAGTGGCTGCACCACTTTGCATTCCCATGAACAGTGCACTAAGGTTCTCTCTCTCCACATCCTCACCTGCACTTGTTGTTTGTTGATTTATTGATGGTAGCCATTCTGGCAGGTATGAGGTAATATCACATTGTGGTTTTAATTTGCATTTCTCTGATAATTGGTGATGTTGAACATTTTTTATTATGTCTATTGTCCATCTGTTTGTCCTCTTTGGAGAAATATCTATTCAGGTCCTCTGCCCATTTTTTAGTTGGATTGTTCAGGGTGTTTTGGTGTTGAATTGTATGAGTTCTTTATATATTTTGGAAATTAACCCCTCATCAAATGTATCACTGGCAAGTATATTTTCCCATATAGTGTGTTCCCTTTTCATTTTGTTGTTGGTTTCTTTTGCTGTATAAAAACCCTTTAGTTGGATGTAGTCTCATTTGTTTATTTTTTCCTTTATTTCCCTCACACTAGAAAACATATTGGCAAAAATATCATGACAGGAGATGTCTGAGATTTTACTACCTATGTTTTCTTTTAGGAGTTTTGTGGTTTTTCAATTTCTTGCTCTCTCTCGTCTCCTTCTAGCACATCTGTGATGCAAATGTTGCCACCTTGAAGCTGATCTAGAGGATCCTTTTCTCTTTTTGCCGCTCTGATTGGGTGTTTTTGCCTCCTTATATTCCCAGTAGTTGTTCTGATGCTCAGCTTCATCTACTCTGTGGTAGACTCCCTGTAAGTTATTCTTCATTTCAGTTAGTATGTCCTTCATTTCTGACTGGTTCTTTTTTTGTGTCTGTGGTCTTTTTTATGCTGGTGAAGTTCTCTCTAAATCCATCTCCTCTTCCCCTAAGTCCATTGAGCATCCTCATAACCAGTGTTTTGAATTCTGCCTCTAGTAGATTACTTCTCTTGGTTTTGCTTAGTTCTTTTTCTTGGAGTTTTGATCTGTTCTTTGATTTGGAACATGTTTGTTTGTCTCATTTTGGCAGCCTCTCTGTGTTTGTTTCCTATATTAGGAAGAGCAGCTACATCTCCCAGGCTTAACAGAATGGCCTAATATAGTAGGTGGTCTGTAGGGTCCAGTGGCACAGCCTCACTGTTCACCTGAGCTGGGCACTCCAGGTCCCCCCCCCCCGCCCCGCAACCCATGTGGGCTGTATATACCCTCTGGTTGTAGCTGAGCCTTGATTGCTGATGATGACACATCAAGGGAGGAGGATTTACCCCAAGGCCCATCAGCTGCAAGGACTGTTGTGACCACCATGGAGGATCAACTGTGCAGGTGTCCACTGACTGAGCAAGACTTAAGTCAACTGGGCTCTGGTGCTTGCTGAGTCCACACCTTGGGTGTGTTGCTGTGGAGGTAGTTGGATGGTGCTTTGATGTGGTCTGAGCTGTCCACTGGGTGCACTGGTTCGGGGGCCTCCCAGGATGTGTGGGCCAAGGTTAGCCGCCACCTGTGTGCTGCCTGGCATGAGCTACACAGTGATCTGCAGACAGCTGTTACTTGGGCTTGGCTTGGAGGTGCCCAAGAGAAACTAGACTGTGAATCAACGCTGGCTGCTAATAGTGCTGGCCCTGGGGCCACTCAGTGAGAGGAATCGGTCATACAAAGGCCATATCCTACTTGTTTGAGAGACATTAGGAGAGCCTAAAGCATAAGCAGACACAGGCCATTCATATGGAAAAGCTTGGGTAGGCCCACAAGTTGGTAGGGCAGGGCCTCAGGGAATCACCAGAGCTGGATAAACAGTGTGAGCCAGGTTGATGGAGACTCAGATATGCTGCCCACCTGATGGCTCTGTGTGTGTGTGGTGGCGGGGAGGTCGGAGAAAAGGAATAATGGCATCTGCCAGCTCTTCTGTCTGGGAGAATGCTGCCACACCTCAGCTCAGCTCTCATTCTGATGCCGGACAATTCAGTTCCTCTCATATGACCCTGGTGCCTTTAAAATGCTGCCCCAGAGCTGGAGCTCAGAGTGAGTGAGTTAGAGTAAATTTGTGTGTGGGTCCTTTAAGAGGCACTTCTTGGATTCTTCAGTTTCATTCAGCCACAATCCCCACCAGTTCCTGCAGCCAAAAGTTATAGGGACTTCCCTTCCCAGCACCAAAACCCTGTGCTGGGTGGGACCCCTTATGCCCCAGAAGGGACCTCTGCAGCTGAGATATCCCTCCCAATTTTTTTCTACCCATTTGGAGTCTCTGCCACTTCTACTAGTCTCGATGTAGTTTCTTCTTTATAACCTTAGTTATAGGACTTCCATTCAGTTGGATTTCAGGTGATTCTGAATGATGGTTGTTTTGCAGTTCAGGTGAATTTTTCATGTGGTTGTGGGAGGATGTGAGTACCATGTTTATCTATACCACCATCTTGACCAGAAGCCTCTCCTTGGGGGTTCTAATGTTGATGTTTAGGCTTAGGGTAATCCTAGCCTTAGAAAATGAGGTCAAAACTGTTCCATCTTTGTCTGTGCTCTGGAAAGTGTATAGAAGATTAGTAGTCTTCAGTAGTTTGGAAGTTCTTTAGATTCATATCAAATGTTGACTTCTTAAATTTGGTCTCTGACCACCATTTCTGACCACCAGTGTTTTGTTTGTTGAAAAGGCAGTCTTTCCTCCACTGAATTGCTTTTGTATGCTTGTGAAACTCATTCTAGCATCTTTGTGTCAGGTCAGTTTTGAGGTTCTCTGTTCTGTTCCATTTGTATATGTTTATCTTTTTGGCAATACCACCAGATGTCGATTACTTTAGCTATATACTAAGCCTTGATATCAAGTAGTGTGACTCCTTCCACTTTATTATTCTTTTTCAAGATTGTTTTGACTATTCTAGGCCTCGTACTTTTTCATATAAACTTTAGAATAAGCTTGTCTGTTTCTGCAAAACCTCTTGCTGGGATTTTAATAGAAATTGCATTAAACTTATTTGGGGAAATCAATTTGGGGAGAACTGACATCTTCACTATGTTGAATCTTCCAATCTATGAACATATTATGTCTCCCCAAGTATTTAGGTCTTCTTTGATTTCCTTCATCAGCATTGTATTATGTTAATGGGATCTGGGTGGGGCAGAGTGTCGATTTTTGAAGTCCGACTTACTAAAAATTGGTGAAGACCTTGAACAAGTTTGACTAAGAGAAAGGTCTTAGTCTGTTTCAGACTGGATTGTTCCAAGTCACTCATTTTCTGCTGGTACTTTTCTGTATGCTCCTATCTCCTATTATGATCTCTCCCTGTATCCAGATCCTTGGATTATGAATTGCTTAAAGTTCACTACAGAGTCTTTGCCATTTGTGTTGCTATGGAGACTTCCCTTCCTTCCAGTGCTTTCTCCACTATTGTTTACTAATTCTTGGGGTAATCACCACTTTTTTACTTCTTGGCCCCACAACTCTCTAACACTCTCTAATGCAATTCAGTGGCAGTTAACAACATTGCACAACCATCACCACTATCTAGTTCCAGAACATTCATTACCCGAAAGGAAACCTAAACCATTAAGTATTCACTCCCATTTTCCTCCCCTTAGCATGTGGCACCCATTAATATGCTTTCTGTCTCTGTGGACCTGCCTTTTCTGGATATTTCATATACATGGAATCACACAACAAATGGCCTTTTGCATCTGGCTTCTTTTACTTAGCATATTTTCAAGGCTCATCTACAATGTAATGGTTATCAGTATTTCATTCTTTTTTATAGAGAAATAATTTTCCATTGTACAGATATACCACATTTTGTTTATCCATTCAACAATTGATGGATTTTGTTGTTTCTACTTTTGGATATTATAAATAATGCTGTTATGAATATTCATGTACAAGTTTCTGTGTGAATATATGCTTTATATTTTCTTGGGTATATGCCTAGGAGTAGAATGGGTGGGTCATATGGTAACTCTATGTTTAAATAGTTGAGGAACTGCCACATTGTTTTTTTT
>PVIA01016886.1:0-17411 GCA_004024845.1 Tonatia bakeri | reverse complement strand
TGAGTGAAAAAGGTTTAGGAAGAAGAATAGGTATGAATTTTGAGTTATAAAATGAATAAACCATGAGGATGTAGTATAGAACACAAGAAATGGAGTCAATAAAATTATAATAAGTTTGCATGGTGATAGATGGTTAATAGACTTACTGTGTAAAGTATGTAAATGTTGAATCACTACACTGTACAACTCAAACTAATACAATATTGTATGCCAACAAAACATTAATGAAGAAAACTTTAAAAACATTTTAGGACTTACTGTAAAAATAAAAGAAAAGAACCTTAGAAATTAAAAAAAGAAGAAGAAATACCCCCAAGTGGTATCTTAAACGTGAAGAGGAGCAGGACAGAGATGAGTAAGAGTCTGAAGGACAGAGGCTGGCGTCTGCAAGGTTGGACTCGTCGCACACGTGGGCAGCTGCCTCGGTCTTTCCTCTTCTTCCGTCAATGCCTCCAATGGGCTGGTCACTGTGGATTGCCCCCCTGCCCATGCCATCCCCCAATTCCTCTTCCTCTTCCTGACAGAAGCCCTGTTTTACCCCAGGAATCACGTGCTGCAGGGGTGATTGATCACCTTGTCCCACAAAGGGCGAGTCAGGGTTAGACAGAATCATGTTAATTCCATCCCTCCTGGTGGTGTCTGGTTTAGGGAACAGTGTGTATGTATTAATTCTGCCCAAGGAGATGTCAGAGAGTGGCTGCAAGAGAGCTTCTGGCAGCATTTTTTCATTCTCAAAGGGACTTCAACGGGGATGTGAAGAAGGGACATGGCCTCTTCCAACCACCCAGCCTGTGGCCACTGTTGTGTGAGAGTTATGCTCAGACTAGTTAGTCGTTTGGGAATGATCTCAGGGGTAATCCTGAGGACCAAAGCAAACTGTTGAGTACGCCAGATACGGGAGTACTTTGGCCCTTGATGACATCATGGAGTCCTTGACCTCACTGGCCCTGGTGCTGCCCTGATTTTCCTTATTTTTTAAGAAAAGTGAAAGGAAAAGCCATATATGACAAACCTATAGCCAATATCATACTTAGTGGGCATACCTAAGCATTTTCCTTAAGATCAGGAACAAGACCAGGATGTCCATTTCATCACTTTTTTCAACATAGTACTGGGATTCCTCACCACAGTGATCAGACAAGAAGAAGAAATAAAAGGTATACAAATTGGAACAGGGGAAGTAAAACTGTCACTATCTGCAGATGACATGATACTGTATATAGTGAACCCTAAATATGCCACCAAAAAACTACTAGAACTGATAAATGAATTCAGTAAGGTAACAGGATAGAAAATAAATATCCAGAAATTGGCTGTATTTTTATACACCAGTAATAAACTCTCAGAAAGAAACTAAGAAAACAATCCTCTTGGGGTGGTAAACACACAGTACGATGTACAGACAACGTGCTATAGAAGTGTATATCTGACACCTATATAATTCCATTCACCAATGTCACTCCAATACATTCAATAAAAAAAGTTTTCAAAAAGCAAACAATCCCATTTACAATTGCATCAAAAAATATATATGTAGGAATAAATTTAATCAAGGATGTGAAAGACCTGTATTCAGAAAATTAGAAGACACTGAAGAAAGAAATCAAAGCAGATACAAGTAAGCAGAAGCATAAACTGTGCTCAGGGGTAAGAAGAATTAAAATGCCCATACTATCCCAATTTCTATTGAACACACTTTCTATTCAACACAATTCTTACCAAGATACCAAAGATGTATTTCACAGAACTAGAACAAATATCCCAAAAATTTATGTGAAACCACAAAAGACCCTGAATAGCCACAGCAATCTTGAGAAAGAAGAACAAAGTTGGAGGAATTACGCCACCTGATAACAAACTACACTACAAGGCCATAGTAATCAAAACAGCCTGGTACTGGCAGAAAAACAGACACACAGATCAACAGAACAGAATGGAGAGCTCAGCAATAAACCCATGCCTTTATGGTTAATTAATATTTGACAAAAGAGGCAAAAACATACAATGGGGTAATGATAGTCTATTCAATAAATGAGGTTAGGAAAATTTGACAGATTACATGCAAAAAAAAGTAGACAACCTTACACCATTCACAGAATAAACTCAAAATGGATTAAAGGCTTAAATGTAAGACTCAAAACCATAAAAATCCTACAAGAAAACATAGGCAGTAAAATCTTGAACATTTCTTGTAGCACTATATTTTTTCTGCTATATCTCCATGGGCAAGGGAAACAAAAGAAAAACAAATGGGACTACATCAAACTAAACAGTTCTGTTTTAATTTTTTTAAAATACGTTTATTAATTTTGAGATACAAAGGGAGAGAAAAAGAAACATCCAGTGTGAGAGAGAAACATCGATGGGTTACCTTCCATACGCACCCCAGCTGGGGATTGAACCTGCAACCTTGGTATGTGCCCTGACCAGGAATCAATTCTCCAACTAACTGAGCCATACCGGCAAGGGCCAAAGTAAAAAGTTTTTGCACAACAAAGGATACCATCATCGAAATGAAAAGGCAACCCACTGAATGGGAAAACATGTTCTCCAATGATGATAAAAGGTTAATATCTAAAATTTATAAATAATTTATCAGCCCTGGCTGGTGTGGCTCCATGGATTGAGTGGCAACCTGTGAACCAAAGGGTCACCGATTTGATTCCCAGTCTAGGGTACATGCCTGGGTTGTGGGCCATATCTCCAGTAGGAGGTATGCGAGAGGCAACCCACATTTATGTTTCTCTCCCTCTCTTTCTCCCTTCCACCATCTAAAAATAAACAAAATCTTGAAAAAAAGAATTTGTACAATGCAACACCAAAAAATCCCCCAAACAATTTAATAAAAAAATGAGCAAAGGATGTAAATAAACACTTATCCAAAGAGGACATACAGGTGGCCAATAGACATATGAAAAGATGCTCAACATCACTAATCATCAGCAAAATGCAAATTAAAACCACAATGATATATCACCTCACACCTGTCAGAATGGTTATCATTAATAAATCAACAAACAAGTGTTGTCTTTCACCTCCTGGCTTATTTTGCTTAGCATAATGCTTTCCAGTTGCATCCATGCTGTTGCAAAGGGTAGGAGCTCCTTCTTTCTTTCTGCTTCTTAGAATTGCATTGTGTAAATGTACCATAGATTTTTGATCCAATCATTTACTGATGGGCATCTAAGTTGTGTCCAATACTTGGCTATTGTAAATTGTGCTGCTATGAACATTGGGGTGCATAGGTTGTTTTGGATTGGTGTTTCAGGGTTCTTAGGATATAATCTTAGCAGATCTCACCTTTAACAGGAACCTAAACAACAAAACAAAGAAACAAACAAAATATAACCAAAGACACTGAAATAGAGAACAAACTGACAGAGTTCAGCGGGGAGAGGAGAGGGAATTTCAGGGGAATTTCAGGGGAAAAAGGGAAGGGTTTACAGGAACAAGTATAAAGGACACATGGATAACAACTAGGGGCGGGTGGAAATGGGAGGGAGGGGGGAAGGGCTGGGTGGGTGGTTTGGGATGGGAGTAAAAGATAGAAAATTGTACTGCAACAACAATTAAAACAAAATTTTAAAAAAAGTGAAAAAAATGATTTTAAATTAAAACAAACAAACAAGTGCTGGAGAGGATGTGGAGAAAGGGAACCCTAGTGCACTGTTGGTGCGAACAAAGAGTGGTGCAGCCACTGTGGAAAGCAGTATGAAGTTTCATCAAAAAATTAAAAGTGGAACTGCTTTATGACCCAGGGATTCCACTTCTGGCAATATACCTGAAGAAACCGGAAACACTGGTTTGATAGAATATATGCACCCCCATGTTCACTGCAGTGTTATTTACAATAGCCAAGATTTGGAAGCAGCCCAAGTGTCCATCAACAGAGGAGTGGATGAAAAACTGTGGCACATTTACACAATGGAATACTGCTTAGTGGCAAAAAAGAAGGAAATCTTACCTTTTGCAACAGCATAGATGGACCTCGAGAATATTAAGTGAAATAAGCCAGTCAGAGAAAGAGAAGTACCATATGATCTTATCTGTGGAATCTAATGAACAAAATAAACAAACAAAATAGAAACAGACTCATAGACAAAGAAAACAGACTGACAGCTATCATAGGGGAGGGGAGTTAGGGGACTGGATGAAAAAGGTGAAAGAATTAAGAAAAAAAAAAAAAAAACACAGATAACAGTATAGAGATTACCAGAGGGAAAGGTGGGGTGAGGGGAGGTAGATGGGGGTAAAGGGAGGTAAATGGTGATGGAAGGAGATTTGACTTTGGGTGGTGAACACACAGTATAATATACAGGTGATGTATTATAGAAATGTACCCCTGAAACCTATATGATTTTGTTAACCAATGTCACCCCGAAAAAAAATTCATTGAAAAAAAAATTCAATGAAATTTTTTTTAAATGAAGGGGAGATAAACAGGTTTTGAAATGGTCCATAATAGTCCATTTACCTAGTTGTTACTTCTCTGGTCACACAGGGGGTCCACTTTTGGCGTCTCTGGGCCACACTGGAAGAAAGGTTGTCTTGGGCCACACATTAAATACATTGCAACATGTAATCACGAAAAAAAATCTAATAATGTTTTAAGTAAATTTATGATTTTGTGGTGGGCCACATTCATAGCCGCCCTGGGCTGCATGTGGCATGTGGGCTGCAGGTTGGGCACCCCTGAATCTAGCTGAGAACCAGCCAAATTTGGAAAAACAAGAAAGTATTTAGCAGTCAAACAGATGTCTTTCATACACTGCAGAGAGCCTTTCAGCACTCAGTCAGAGTCTAAATCGTTAATTAATTCAGAGTTTCTAAAGGAGTTATACATGCTCTTAAAACCACCACATCTACATCCAGCCCTCTGTACCTGACTTTGGAATCAGCATCTGGAGCTGCTAGGCTGCCTCTTCTACCAGTGGCCACTCAAGTTCACTGATGCTGAGAAGAGGTGGGCCCAGCAGAATCACCTGGAGTTTGTAAAAACTCAGATGATAAGTTTTGCTCTGTGGAGATGTTGGTTCATCACACCTGGAATGGGGCTGAGGAAGCTGTTTTTACCACATTCCCAGGGTGAGGTGGTGAACGCCCAAGTGTAAGGCACAAGGCCTAGGCGACCTGAAGTCTCCAAGGCTTCTTCCACCTCCCGATTCTACTCCCCCTGGGAGGCAGAAACACAGACCACATGAGTGTCCCGTCCCTTGTGTCCGCAGTGCAATGAAACAAAATTATTGGTTCAGGTTCTGTGGGTGCCTTTTTCATCTTTTGCTTGTGGTGCTACTTGATGCTTTTACAACGTGTTTCATTGTAAGCGACATTAAAGTTGACACACATGATGAAGGACCTATTTCACTCTCACATAACTGAAAAACCCAGAGGTACGTTTGGCTACAGTTAAAGCCTGATCCTGAGGTTCAGTAATAAAACCAACACCTTGTTTCTCGTTGTCCCTCTGTTCTGCCTTCGGCAGCCTTGGCTTCATTTATTACACTTCTCCCATGATGCCCTGAAGAAAAAGTGTTTCTTTGCTCATGCTTTACTCTGATTGGACTAGTTTAGGTCCACGCCCACTTCCAACTAAGAGCTGTCGCCAGGGGACTGGCCCACAGGAACTGACTCAGCCTTCATCATGCGCTTTGTCGGGGCAGGGATGGAGCCAGCTTCATAGAAGCACATGGACCCCCGAATTGAGATCATTTTACCTAAAGAAGGGGAGGTAAATGATGAGGCAAAAGCTGAAGTCTATTCATTCCTCATTCAACAAATACTACTGAGTGCCTGCTGTCTCCTGGGCATAGTTCTGACGGCATGGAACACAACACTGAACAGAGTGTGAAAGGCAGTGCTGTCATCTAAAGTTCATATTTTCATAGACTAAGATTTGTTGTAAAATAGAAAAAGGGGGCTGTCTGTACCTGTTATTGGATATTTGACAGTGCAAGTTAACATCACTATAAATATTTTGGGGCGTTTTCCATGTCTCAGAAGTTAGATCAGCATGGTAGACTAAATAATGGCCTCCAAGTATGTCCCCCTCCTAACCCCTGGAATCTGTGGATTTACCTTATACAGCAGCAAAGGGACTGTGCAGATGTGATGAAGGAATGTGAGCTGGGGAGATCATCCTGCATTATCGGGACTCAGTGGTGCTGACAAGGGATGAAAAAGACATCAGAGTCAGAGAGAAAGTGTGATACTGAAGCAGCAGGAGAGAGAGGGAGAGTTGTAGATCTTATGCTGCAGGCTTTGAAGATGGGCCTGAAAAAGGCAAGGAAACAGAGTCTCCCCTCAGAGCCCCCAGAAGCGCCCTGTCCCGCAAACACCTTGGCCATGGCCCAGTGAACCTGATTTCAGATTTCCGACCTCCAGAGCTGAGAGAATAAATCCACACTGCTGTAAGCCCCTAACTTGGCAGTCACTGGTTACAGTGACAGCAGGAAATTAAGACATGCAGTGATTTTCTCTTTCTTTTTTCAACTTTCATTATTTTCTTTCTTTATTCTAATTTACACACATTTCTTCAGCCCTTTTCCAAATTGTAAGCACCTTACTAGGTGCTAGGACAGAGCAGCAGATAAGACAGCTACCATGTCCTCGTTCATGGGACTTAGAGTCCAGCAGACGAGACAGACTTTCAATGGTGAGTCTGAGATAGGACTGAGATGGAGAATCAACAAGAATGGAAACACAGAAATAGTGCTTGGTTTGCACAGCCGGACATATCCAGTGTAGAGGATGTCGGTGTCAGCAAAGGACACAAGAGGCCATGAAGCGGGGAGTGCTCGGCGGGCGGCAGCATCCTTGCGTAGGGCAGTGTTTGGGCGGCAGGAGTGGTCAGCCTGACACAGAGGAGGTCTGTGGCAGCACCCCAGAAATATCACCCTAAAGACCCATTATCAGCTTATGTGGTTATCTATATTGTTGCAAAAAAACAGCTTTTCACCAGCACATGACTTGGATCCACCGGCTGGTTCCAGACAAAGTGTCTCGCTCCTCCCCCAGCACCATGTCTCTTCATCGGCCTCGGTCGCATGATAACTGGGAAAGTGATGCTGCAACTCTGCAACAGTGGCAGGTCTGTGTGCGAGCATCGCTCTCTGTGTTCCACAGTCTTTGGTCTGGCCTGGCCAGCTTGACAGATATCAAGTAAATAGCTACGACTGTGCTAAGTGCCAGAGGAAAAGTAATGGGGACCTCACCTCCTCCTTGTCTGAGGATTTGGCTGGAGGTTGAAGATAGAGTAGGAGTTAGACAAGCAAAGATTGGAGAACATGTGTCCACCTGGAGGGAGCAAGTATGAAGCCTTGGGTTGTTTTTGTCTATTCGGTAGTAATACCAGGACTTTAGAAAAAGATTTTATTTATTTATCTTTAGAAAGAAGGGAAGAGAGGAAGAAGGAGAGGGAAAGGAACAGAGATGTGAAGGAGAAACATTAATCAGTTGCCTGACCCAGGACTGAACCCACAACCCAGGCATGTGCCCTGACCAGGAATCGAACTGGTGACCCTTCCACTTTATGGGATGATGCCTAACCAACTAAGCCACACTGGTCAGGGTAATACCAGGCTTCTGAAGAAGCATTAGAAAATTGGGATAAACTAAAAGAGTACAATACCAATCATTCATAATCCTACCACCCAGATATAACCTAATTTTTGTGCATATGTGTGTCCTTCCATATTACTATGAATTGGAATATACAAAATATTTTAAATGTTTAAAAAAAGTCTTCAGTTTCCCCTCCTTATTGCTATGCTCTTTTATTTTTTAAAGATTTACTTAATTTATTTTTTAGAGAGAGGGGAAGGGAGGGAGAAGGAGGAAGAGAAACATCAATATACAGTAGCTTCTCGCATGTCCCCCACTGGGGACCTGGCCTGCAACCCAGACATGTGCCCTGACTGGGAATTGAACCAGCCACCCTTTGGTTCACAGACTGGTGCTCAATCCACTGAGCCGCACCAGCCAGAGAATGTGCTCTCTTATTCACTGAAGACTTTAGCATCTGGTTCTCCATTTCCTTTATACCCTAATCCTGGTCATTATTCTGTGTCATATGGGCATCTGCATGGAAACCCATCTAATACAGACCCTTGCCAGGCTACCTACACAGTGTTTGTGAAGCAACCAGACAAGACTGAGAAGTACTTAGGCACCTAGAGACAGGTACCTTGGCCCAGCTCCCTCACCCCTCTCCAGGCCACCTCTCCAGGCTGTTCTCCCACTTGTTTTCATCGCAGTTTTGGCAGCTTCTTTCCAATTCTTATCAGAAACTTGAGAGCAGAGAATTAGATTCAAGTCCCATATTACTAAGCCTTGTTATTTTTGCAAAGTACACATTGTACATTCAGTGGCACACTGCAAAGTATTATCATGAATTATTTAAACGAAGCTATCCTTGTCACAATAAACAAGCAACACACATTTTGTTCGTTGTCTCCTTCCATGTTGTTATTTCTCTTCACAGATTTCTTACTTTGCAACATTAAGTAAAATGCAATGAGCCACAGTGTCATTATTGCAAACTACCCTGCTTCGGCCGCTCAGGCAATGATTTTTTTTTAACGTGACTGAAGCATTTTCTCTTCTTCTTGCCTCAGACTCATTATATTTGAATGTGTCCTTGTAGCAGCGCAGACACAGAACAAATATAAAACATGTATAATTGAGATTTTCTTTAAAAAGTAACCCAGACTCAATGCTTCTCTTTTGCTCTGCTGGTATGGAACAGGAGAGGCTGGGGGCGGGAAGGAAGATGGGGACAAAAACTCCAAAGATACTGAGACCCATCTTTGAAAGAGGCTGAAAACATTCCTATTTTGCATCTTCTTCTTCTTCTTTTTTTTAGGATTTTATTTAGTTTTATTTTTAGACAGAAGGGAAGGGAGGGAGAAAGAGAGGAAGAGAAACATCAATGTGTGGTTGCCTCTCACATGCCCCTACTGGGGACCTGGCCCGCAACCCAGGCATGTGCCCTGACTGGGAATCAAACCAGCTACCCTTTTGTTCACAGGCTGGTGCTCAATCCACTGAGCCACACTAGCCAGGACTGCATCTTCTTTTATTGACCTGTTTTGTGATTCTAAATGGGAGAAAATTGTCCATCAGGGGCCAGTAAAATGACTGTGAAGCCTGCTTCGACAGTGATGAGTTAGGTCAGGGATCCTTTGAGATGCACTGTTCTTGGTGTTGGCACAGGATCACTCAGCCTGAGTGTTAACCTCTGTCAACACTGAGGAGGTGCCCCCAGTGGCATTTCTGTGTGTGGACACTACACGCTGCCAGGACAGGCACAAGTCCATTCTTTGCCCCCCCTGCTTACGTATCACACGCACACACACACACACACACACACACACACTCTCACGCACTCACACATGCACAAACACTCACCCATTCCCCAGACTGACGTGCCAGAAGCTTCATCTCAGAGCCACTCTGTTTGCCTCAGGTTGTGACAAGGCTGCCTGGGCAGCACTCAAGAGGGAGCAGTGACTTAAAGCCAGGGGAGTAGAAAAACAGAAAAGAACAGGCAACCATTAAACCCTGGAACTAAAGCAGGTAGCTTCTTCTTTAAAAGAATTTTTTTTTTGTTTTGCAATAATTTTTAACTTCCAGAAAAGTTGCAAAAATAGTATGAATAATTTCTTTATGCTGTTCACTTGGATTTGTCAATGGTTAAAATTTTGCTATATTTTGCCATATTATTCCAAATCATTTGAGAATAGGCTGTAAACCTGATGTCCTAAAAAAAAACAAGAACAGTCTGCTGGACAGTCAAAGCACATCCTCCCCATCAGGGAACCAGCAGGGACAGAGTACCACCGTCCAACCCACAGCCTCCGTTCGATATTCCAATTGATCCAATGATATCCTTTACAATTGTCCTTCCCTTCCCAGTCTAGAATCCAATCCACGGTCACCTCATGTATTTAATTTCCACGTCTCTATAGCTACTTTCAATTGCTCGCTGTTTCCTTGTCTTTTCTCACTTGACACTTGAAAAGGACCGATGTGCTGCTTTGTTGAATGACCTTCAATTTGCGGTTGGCTGATATGTCCTCCAGATAACATTCAGGTAATACGTCACTGACGGGAATAACACAGAGGCAATGCTGTGTTCGCAGTGGGCCATGTCAGGGGCCAACCAGGACAATGTGTCCCACTGCTCAGGATACCGACTTTACCACTTGGTTAGGATGGCTAATTATGAAATATTTTGTACTTATTAATTAATAAATAACTAAAATGCATTTAAATGATTACTTAAAAAAAATTTTATTGTATATTTTCCCATTACCATTTAGTCCCCTTATACCCTCCCCCTGTACAATCACCACACTACTGTCCATGTCCATGTGTTCTTTTCCTTTTTGCTTAATCCCTCCACCCTTCTAATTCCCCCACCCCTTAGCTGTCAACTTGCTCTCTGTCTATGAGTCTGCCTCTATTTTGCTTGTTGGTTCAGTTTGTTCATTCAATTTCACACAAGAGTAAGATCATATGATATTTGTCTTCCTCTGACTGGCTTATTCTACTTAGCATAATGTTCTCCAGACCCATTCATACTGTTGCAAAGGGTAAAATTTTCTTCTTTTTTTATGGCCAAGTAGAATTCCATTGTGTAAATGTCTCACTGTTGTTTTATCCACTCATCTGCTGATGAACACTGGGGCTGCTTCCATATCTTGGCGATTGTAAATAATGCTGCAATGAACAGAGGGGTGCTTATGTTCTTTCAAACTAGTGTTCTGGGTTCCTTCAGCTATATTCCCAGAAGTAGGAGTGCTGGGTCAAAAGGCAGTTCCATGTTAAGTTTTTTGGTGAAACTCCATGCTGTTTTCCATGGTGGCTGCACTAATCCGCATTCCCACCAACAGTACAAAAGAGTTCCTCTTTCTCCCCTTCCTCGCCAGCACTTGATTACTTTTAAATTAACTAGAAATATTTGAATCTATGCAAATAACCTGTTTCTCATCAAACTTGTTTGATGCATCCATTGATGATTCTACTCTGAAGCAATTATTAGTATGAAAGCTTCCAAGAGGTGATTTTTTAATTTAATGCCTTCCACATGTATTAGTTGGAGTTCTGTTGTGTGGTAGAACTTGTCCTGCTCCCAAGACTTGTAGATGAGGCCCAAGTTAACCCCACAGTTGCGGTTAATTCATGGTCAAGACTATCTCTGGGTCTAATGCATGTTCAGCAACCTGTTCACGAATGTAACTAAGGTCCTTTTTGTCCCTAACTGGAGATGCCATTTTCATTTCCTGTTGAAACTGCCTGAGGCTTGACCCACTTTATGGGAATTTAGGCAGAGAAGACACATTGTAGGATAAGATCTGTTCAGAGTCATGCATGCTTTTCCAGGGAGTTCATCTGTGTCCATCAGGATCCAGGGCAGCAGGAGACACTTAGCAGTGAGAAACAGTTATATAGACCCAGTGGCCTGAGGTAAATGACTTCTGGGAAGTTCTTATTGCCAAAGTTTCCAGTCAGCTGTGAGATTGGTCACCAGTATCTGTAATTCCACAAAGCTTGCAGGAGATTAGGAGTTCCAGGGAAGAGTTTGATTTACTGAGGCCTAGATTGCTCCCAAACTTTCCTATTCTGGTGTTTCTTCTTATTCAGTGACAACCACCTGTCTGGCAGCCTGGGACAGTAGCAGATGTTTATGGCTAATATCTAAGGTGCACAATTATTTTCTGTGCATTTGTTTGTTTTTGGAGTTGGTGGCTGTAGGGCCAGCAGTGTATCTTCCACGGGCTGTCAAAGGTTTCTCGGGCCTATACCACCCCAAGATGATCAGTTTGATGGGGCCTTGGATTGCATATTCTTTCAAAATCCATCTGTGCTTAGGCAGCTGGAAATGCAATGTAAGAAGTGCTCTTGATAGATGCCATATAAAAAGTTTCCTTTATAGGTATCTCATTAACAAATTATTGTTGAATTTGTTTGGGTATGGTTATAGTATGAGAATATATAGATACATATTTTAAATATTCTCCTTATTTAGTATCCACAGGAAAATGTTTATAGACGAAATGATATGATGTCTTAGACTCGTTAAAATAACATGGATGTCGGGGAGGGGAAGGAGGAGAAGGAGAAATAAAAAGAGGAGAAGCAAATTGGGTGCAAGACGAAAATTATTTAAATTAATTAATGGAGTCATAGTACTATCACAAATATTAAGTTGAAATAAAGACATTTTTAGGTAAAAAGAAACCAACAAAATTGGTTATCAGAAGACCCGCAGTAAAAAATGCTAAAGAAAGTCATTAGGGGGCAGGAAATTGATACCAGATGGAAACTGAGATTTATAAGCAGGAATGAAGAGCACAGGAAATGGTAAATGGGTGGGAAAATATAAAATTTTTAAGTTATTTAAATTCATGTGACTGTTAAAAACAATGCATTGTGGGATTTATAAGTAGACTCAGTGTATATATCAACAAAAGCACGAAGGATGGTGAGAACTCCACGGTTGCACCAGTTTAAATATTACAGTAATATTAACTTCATGTAGACTATGAAAAGTTAAAGATGCATATCACACTTGCTACAACAATTTAAAAGTGTAATTAAAGAAGTATTGTACAAGCTAATATAGGAATTAAAATAGAATACAAAAAAATTAATTCAAACAAAGCAAAGAGCAGAAATAAAGTTTCATAAAACAGATGGAACAACCAAACGACAAACAAAATTAAAACTTTGATTCAACCATATCAATAACGATATTAAATATAAGGGGACTAAACCCTCAAATAAAGGGATGGTTGTCAAATGAGCTAAAAACAACAAGGTCTGTGTCCTGACTGCGAGGGATACACTTCAAATATAAAGAAGCTGATTGGCTGAAAGTAAAAGGATAAAAAAAGATACAATGCGCAAATAGCTTTTTTTTAAAAAATAGTAATAAAATTGATAAACTCCTAGCAAGAGTAACCAAGAAAAAAAGAAGGAAAACACAAATTATCCAATATCAGAAATGAAAAAGGGGCCATTGCTACAAATCTTACAAACATTAAAAAGGTAATAAAAGAAAATTATCAATAATTTTATACTTATAAATTTAACATTTAAATAGTTGTTTTAGATTCCATAGTTGTATGTAATTGCTTTGTAAATTCTACATGCACTGAGACAATTTTACTCCTTCCTTTCCAATATGTATGTCACTTATTTATTTATTTTGTCTTGTTGAGCTGGCTAGGATGTCCAGTGTGTGGTAAGCTGAGTAGTGAGAGTGGACACTCTTAGTTCCTGATGTCAAGGGGAAGGCATTTAATATTTCACCACTAAGTGTAATTTAGCTGGAGGTTTTTAATCTAATTGCATTGGGAAGCCATTCTAAGTTTTTACGCATCTATGTGATATCATCTAATCTGCATTTAAAAATCTACTTGGGCTGCTGTGTGGAGAGTGGGCTCTGAAAAGAGGAGAGTGGAAGCAGGGAAACAAGCAGGAGGCTGTTGTGACAGTGCAGAGGAGGCTGGAGGTGCTTTGGACACCGTGACAGCAGCAGAGATGAAGCAAAGTGGTTGGATTTGGGGCTATATTGTGAAGGGAGAGCTGGCAGGCCTTGCTGATTTATTGAATTTGGGGTGATGGGAAAGGGGGAAAGAAATTTCAGATTTATAGCTTAAATAACTGAGCCTATTTCACGTTTTTTTTTTCTTGCGGATTTTAAATATTTTTGTTATTCATCTTCTTGGACTATATCATGGAGAGTAGACAGAGTATTTTTTTAAAAATATAGCTTATGTTATTCAGGATTTAATTATTTTTTACATGTAGACCATTAGAGAAAGAACAATGATTAATATTTATACTGGATTATAGTCGAATTTAGAAATTAGTGTTCTGAATTTAATTTCTGTATCTTTCATCTTAGGTTTTTCCACGACCAGTTTTCAGAAAGGATGCAAGTGGCCAAAGTGGATTTCTCTACAGTGTTGCCGCGCTTCATTTCTCTCTATATCTTTTCCTTTCTGAACCCGAAAGATCTGTGTGCTGCTGCGCAAGTCAGCTGGCCCTGGAAGTTTTTAACTGAACAGGTTTACTAATCGTCACTTCCTAGTAGTAGGGCCCAAATGCATTAGTAATGTGTAATGAAGCTATTGGGATAACTTTCTTCCCTAAATAGTCCTGGCTGGTGTGGCTCAGTGGATTGAGTGCTAGCCTGAAAACCAAAGGGTCACTGGTTCGATTCCCAGTCAGGGCATGTGCCTGGGTGGTGGGCCAAGTCCCCAGGACGGGGTGCATGAGAGACAACCACACATTGATGTTTCTCTCCCCCCCCCTCTCTCACCCTTCCCCTCTGTCTAAAAATAAATAAATAAAATCTTTAGAAAAAAAAAGATAACTGAGGGTCTCTGAACCATAATTAACTTACCCATATGAAAAAAGATGGAGATAAGGTCATTTATTTTGTAAGTAAGGGGATTATACTATTCTAATAATTTATGTAATTTTAATAATTTATAAATACTTGATTATTTAGAAAATACTTTTTCTTGGCTAAAGGAGTCCATTCTTTCATTAAAATTATTTAAGCTTTGGTTTTTACATATTATTTTATTCATGATAAAGCACCTTGAAAATTGCTATATGATCACAATTTCAACTAATCTCTCTTTGGCTAATATCTGTTGAGGAAGATAAGTCTAGATCTTCAATATCCTCTGCCATTAATGCTGCCTCTGGTTTCCTTTTAAAAGATTGAATGAAACGTAATGGTAGACATAATTTAAAAAACAAGTCAGTAATTTGCTTCTTTAACCTGTGCATGCCTTCCGGGGTGGGCTCCTGCTGAGATTCTGATCTCAGAGACCACCTTGATCTCTGTGATGGGGCCGCATGCTAGAGCTGTCTGTGAGCCTGGATTTATTGCTATAAAAAAATCCAGGCTTACTGTTTGCACAGTATGTTGTTTTCTTTCTAATTTCAACCTTTCTATGTCCTTTTATTAAAAAAATATTTCATAAAAGAATGTGGTGGTGGTGGTTTTTTAACATTTAGCAGTCTGTGACTTTTAGCTGGGGTAATTTGGTCTGTTTACATTTAAGTAAATATTGATATATTTGAACTTAAGTCTACCATTGTGCTATTTATTTTTTGTTTGTTCCATGTCTTTTATATTTTGTTTTTCTCCCTGTCTCCTTTTGGAGTACTTAAATATTTACCAATATTTTTTTATTGTTTATTATAAATTCTTTAGAAGTTCTCTCATGGCTACCGTAGAGATTACAGCACCCATCCTAGGATTATTTTACTGCGTAGGAGGTAATGCAAAGAGCTTAGAACATTTAACTTCACCTCGCTCGGCCCTTGTTTCTATGCTTTTGTCAGATATATTCTTTAAAGATTTCATTTATTTATTTTTAGAGCAAGGGGAAGGAGGGAAAAAGAGAGGAAGAGAAACATCAATGTGCGGTTGCCTCTTACATGCCGCCAACTGGGGACCTGACCCACAACCCAGGCATGTGCCCCGACTAGGAATCAAACCAGCTAACCTTTTGTTCACAGGCTGGTGCTCAGTCCGCTGAGCCACACCAGCCAGGGCTGTTGTCAAATATTTTAATATCATATATAACTTTTAACATATTTAAGTATATATAAGATATGTGAACATTTAAATATACAAAGTTCACAAGACTATTACTATTATTTTCTTTATTAAAATTATGCTTAAATTACAGTTTATATTCAGTATTATTTTGTGTCCGTTTCAGGTGTATAGCATAGCGACTAGACAATCATATACTTTGCAGAGTGAGCACCCCAATAATTCTGGTGCCCACCAGGCCCCATACATGATTATGTGTCATGATATTATTGTTATGATATTGTTGACTATATTCCCTATGCTGTACTTTGCATTTCTGTGACTATTCTGTAACTACCAGTTTGTACTTCTCAATCCCTTCACCTTTTCCACCCAGTCCCCAATGCCCCATTACTATTATTTTATATAGTCAATATTTATTTATAAGTAACAACATATTTACTTTTTCTGTTGTTTGTGCCTTCCTGCATCTCTGAGTTTCCACTTGGGATCATTTTCCTTCTGAATTATCTTTAATATTTCTTTTCATGCAACTTGCTGCTGACAAACTCTCTTAGTTTTTATCTTACAATGTCTTTATTTCACCTTCATATTTAAAGGATATTGTCACTGAAAATTTGAACTCTGGGTTGGCAGTTAATTTTTTATAGTACTTTGAAAATTTTCCATTGTTCTCTGGCTTCCATAACCATTTGTTGAGAAGTAGAAAGTTTAATTGTTATTTCTTTAAAGGTAATATTTCTATTTTCTCTAGTAAGTGTTAGGATATTTTTCTCTCTCTATTGTGTAATTTTTTCATAATGTACCTAGAAGGTATGTGTCAGTGTGTGTATTTATCTTGTCTTTTTAATAGTAATAAAACTTTTAGTTAAAATACTATTTTTTTTTTATTGTTGTTCAAGTACAGTTGTCTCCATTTTCCTGCCACCACTTTCCCCCACCCCACCTACCCAGCCTCCCACCCTCAATCCTTCCCCCCTTTGACTTTATCCATGGGTCCTTCATACATGTATCTTGATGACCCTTATCCTGTTTTGTGTTTTGCAGTGATTTTTGAATCTGAGACTTAATGTCCTTTATGCACTTTGAAAAGTTCTCAGATGCTGTCTCCTCATATATTGCTTCTCTTTTCCTTGTGGGAATTCAACACTTACCTTGGACTGATCCCCCATATCCCCTAAATCTCTCACTCTCTCACACGTCTTTTCCAGCCTTTTGGCTGTCAGTGTTCTCAGTCTGGACTTTTCCCTAGCCTGTCTTTCAGTTTACTAATTATCTCTTTAGCTGGATTCTAATTTGCCCTTAAATTAGTCCATTGAGTTACAAATTTCAGTTATCATATTTTTCAATTCTAGAATATTGATTTCTTTGCCAAAAATTTCCACCTAGCCATTTAATTTCTTAAACATATTACTTATAGATTTTTTTATTGTTGCTCAGTTACAGTTGTCCCCATTTTCCCCCATTACTCTCCTCTGCCCTACCCATCCCCCACCTCCCTCATTCAATCACCAGCCCCCATTGTCTTTGTCCTTGGGTCCTTTATTCATGTTCCTTGACTTGACCCTTCCCCTTCTTTTCTCCACATCGCCCCTCCCCCCTCCCCTCTGGTTACTGTCAGTTTGTTCTTTATTTCCATGTCTCTGGTTCTATTTTGCTTGATTGCTTGTTTTGTTGAGTATGTTACACTAATAGGTGAGATCATATGGTATTTGTCTTTCACCACCTGGCTTACTTCACTTAGCGTACTGCTCTCGAGTTCCATCCATGCTGTTGCAAAGGGTAGGAGTTCCTTCTTTCTTTCTGCTATGTAGTATTCCATTGT